>CAKAJE020002056.1:0-55135 GCA_916610135.2 Macropis europaea
AAAGCGCATGAAATGACGAGTTAAATGCACTATTAAACTTCTAGGGTAGGGCGAACAGAGACCCGATTAGATCATTTTACATTATGGTTAATTTAAGAGTACAGCGAAATTCTATTAGATATGTTCAATTTACATGGCTTCTATTTCAGATTGCGTATTGGGCTAAGCGGCATCTCAAAGCGCATGAAATGGCGAGTAAAATGCACTATTAAACTTCTAGGGTAGGGCAATCAGAGACCCGATTAGATCATTTTATATTTTGGTTAATATAAGGATTCCGCGAAATTCTATCACATTTGTTCAATTTACGTCGCTCCTATTTCAGATAGGTTATTGGGCTAAGCGGCATCTCAAAGCGCATGGAATGACGAGTGAAATGCACTATTAAACTTCTAGGGTACGGCGAACAGAGACACGATTAGATCATTTTACATTATGGTAAATAAAAGAATTCAGCGAATTTCTATCACATTTGTTCAATTTACATCGGTCCGATTTCAGATAGCGTATTGGGCAAAGCGGCATCTCAAAGCGCATGAAATGACGAGTGAAATGCACTATTAAACTTCTAGGGTAGGGCGAACAGAGACCCGATTAGATCATTTTACATTATGGTTAATATAAGAATTCAGCGAAATTCTATCACATTTGTTCAATTTAAGTCGCTCCTATTTCAGATAGCGTATTAGGCTAATAGGCATCTCAAAGCGCATGAAATACCCAGTAAAATGCACTATTAAAGTTCTAGGGTAGGTCAAACAGAGACCCGGTTAGATCATTTTATATTATGGTTAATTTAAGAATGCAGCGTATTTCTATCACATTTGTTCAATTTCCGTCGCTCCTATTTCAGATAGCGTATTGGGCTAAGCGGCATCTCAAAGTGCATGAAATGGCGAGTAGAATGCACTATTAAACTTCTAGGGTAGGGCGAACAGAGACCCGATTAGATCATTTTACATTATGGTTAATATATGAATTCAGCGAAATTCTATCACATTTGTTCATTTTAAGTCGCTCCTATTTCAGATAGCGTATTAGGCTAATAGGCATCTCAATGCGCATGAAATGGCGAGTAAAATGCACTATTAAACTTCTATGATAGGGTAATCAGAGACCCGATGAGATCATTTTATATTTTTGTTAATATAAGAATTCAGCGAAATTCTATCACATTTGTTCAATTTGCGTCGCTCCTATTTCAGATAGCGTATTGGGCTAAGCGGCATCTCAAAGCGCATGAAACGACGATTGAAATGCACTATTAAACTTATAGGGTAGGGGGAACAGGGGCCGGATTAGATCATTTTACGTTATGGTTAATATAAGAATTGAGCGAAATTCTATCTCATTTTTTCAATTTACGTCGCTCCTATTTCAGATAGCGTAATGGGCTAAGCGGCATCTCAAAGCGCATGGAATGTCGAGTGAAATGCACTATTAAACTTCTAGGGTAGGGCGAACAGAGACCCGATTAGATCATTTTACATTATGGGTAATTGAAGAATACAGCGAACTTCTATCACATTTGTTCAAGTTACGTCGCTCCTATTTCAGATAGCGTATTGTGCTAAGCGGCATCTCAAAGCGCATGAAATGTCGAGTAAAATGCACTATTAAACTTCTAGGGTAGGGCAAACAGAGACCCGATTAGATCATTTTATATTATGGTTAATTTAAGAATTCAGCGTATGTCTATCACATTTGTTCAATTTACGTCGCTCCTATTTCAGATAGCGTATTGGGTTAAGCGGCATCTCAAAGCGCATGAAATGACGAGTGGAATGCACTATTAATCTTATTGGGTACGGCGAACAGAGACCCGATTAGATCATTTTACATTATGGTTAATATAAGAATTCAGCGAAATTCTGTCACAATTGTTCAATTTACGTCGCTCCTATTTCAGATAGCGTATTGAGCTAAGCGGCATCTCAAAGCGCATGAAATGTCGAGTGGAATGCACTATTAAACTTCTTGGTTAGGGCGAACAGAGACCCGATTAGATCATTTTACATTATGGTTAATATAAGAATTCTGCGAAATTCTATCACATTTGTTCAATTTACGTCGCTCCTATTTCGGATAACGTATTGGGCTAAGCGGCATCTTAAAGCGCGTGGAATGGCGAGTAAAACGCACTATTAAACTTCTACGATAGGGCAATCAGAGACCCGATTAGATCATTTCATATTTTGGTTGATATAAGAATTCAGCGACATTCTATCACAATTGTTCAATTTCCGCCGCTCCTATTTCAGATAGCGGATTGGGCTAAGCGGCATCTCAAAGCTCATGAAATGACGAGTGGAATGCACTATTAAACTTCCAGGTTAGGGCGGACAGAGACCCGATTAGATCATTTTATATTATGGTTAATATAAGAATTCAGCGAAATTCTATCACATTTGTTCAATTTACGTCGCTCCTATTTCAGATAGCGTATTGGGCTAAGCGGCATCTCAAATCGCATGAGATGGCGTGTAAAATGCACAATTAAACCTCTAGGGTAGGGCAATCAGAGACCCTATTAGATCATTTTATATTATGGTTAATTAAAGAATTCAGCAAAATTCTATCACGTTCGTTCAATTTACGTCGCTCCTATTTCAGACAGCGTACTGGGCTTAAGCGGCATCTTAAACCGCGTGGAATGGCGAGCAAAATGCACTATTAAACTTCTATGATAGGGCAATCAGAGACCCGATCAGATCATTTTATATTTTGGTTAATATAAGTATTCAGCGAAACTCTATCACATTTTTTCCATTTACATCGCTCCTATTTCATATAGCGTATTGGGCTAAGCGGCATCTCAAAGCGCATGAAATGATGAGTGGAATGCACTATTAAACTTCTTGGTTAGGGCGAACAGAGACCCGATTAGATCATTTTACATTATGGTTAATATAAGAATTCAGCGAAATTCTATCACATTTGTTCAATTTAAGTCGCTCCTATTTCAGATAGGGTATTAGGCTAAGCGGCATCTCAAAGCACATGAAATGACGAGTGACATGCACTATTAAACTTCTAGGGTAGGGCGATCAGAGACCCGATTAGATCATTTTATATTACGGTTATTATAAGAATTCAGCGTAATTCTATCACATTTGTTCAATCTACGTCGCTCCTATTTCAGATACCGTATTGGGCCAAGCGGCATCTCAAAGCGCATGAAATGGCGAGTAAAATGCACTATTAAACTTCAACGGGTAGGGTAAACAGAGACCCGATTAGATAATTTTATATTATGGTTAATATAAGAATTCAGCGAAATTCTATCACATTTGTGCAATTTACGTCGCTCCTATTTCAGATAGCGTATTGGGCTAAGCAGCATCTCAAAACGCATGAAATGGCGAGTAAAATGCACTATTAAACTTCTAGGGTAAGGCAAACGGAGACCCGATAAGATCATTTTATATTACGGTTAATATAAGAATTCAGCGTATTTCTATCACATTTGTTCAATTTACGTCGCTCCTATTTCAGATAGCGTATTGGGCTAAGCGGCAATTCAAAGCGCATGAAGTGGCGAGTAAATTGCACTGTTAAACTTCTTGGGTAGGGCAAACAGGGACCCGATTAGATCATTTTATATTTTGTTTAATATAAGAATTCAGCGAAATTCTATCACATTTGTTCAATCTACGTCGCTACCATTTCAGATAGCGTATTGGGGCCAAGCAGCATCTCAAAGCGCATGAAATGGCGAGTAAAATGCACTATTAAACTTCTACGGGTAGGGCAAACAGAGACCCGATTAGATCATTTTATATTATGGTTAATTTAAGAATTCAGCGAAATTCTATCACATTTGTTCAATTTACGTCGCTCCTATTTCAGATAGCGTATTGGGATAAGCGGCATCGCAAAGCGCATGAAATGGCGAGTAAATTGCACTATTAAACTTCTAGGGTAGGGCAAACAGAGACCCGATTAGTTCATTTTACGTTATGGTTAATATAAGATTTCAGCGAAATTCTATCACATTTGTTCAATCTACGTCGCTCCTATTTCAGATATCGTATTGGGCCGAGCGGCATCTCAAAGCGCATGAAATGGCGAGTAAAGTGCACTATTCAACTTCAACGGTTGGGCAAAGAGAGACCCGATTAGATAATTTTATATTATGGTTAATTTAAGAATTCAGCGAAATTCTATCACATTCGTTCAATTTACGTCGCTCCTATTTCAGATAGCGTATTGGGCTAAGCGGCATCTCAAAGCGCATGACATGGCGAGTAAAATGCACTATCAAACATCTAAGGTAAGGCAAACAGAGACCCGATTAGATCTTTTTATATTACGGTTAATCTAAGAATTCAGCGTAATTCAATCACATTTGTTCAATCTACGTCGCTCCTATTTCAGATACCGTATTGGGCCAAGCGGCATCGCAAAGCGCATGAAATGGCGAGTAAAATGAACTATTAAACTTCAACGGTAGGGCAAACAGAGACCCGATTAGATAATTTTATATTATGGTTAATTTAAGAATTCAGCAAAATTCTATTACATTTGTTCAATTTACGTCTTTCCTGTTTCAGATAGCGTACTGGGCAAGGCGGCATCTTAAAGCGCGTGGAATGGCGAGGAAAATGCACTATTAAACTTCTATGATATGCCAATCAGAGACCCGATTAGATCATTTTATATTTTGTTTAATATAAGAATTCAGCGAAATTCTATCACATTTGTTCAATTTACGTCGCTCCTATTTCAAACAGCGTATTGGGCTAAGCGGCATCTCAAAGCGCATGAAATGACGAGTGAAATGCACTATTAAACTTCTAGGGTAGGGCGAACAGAGACCCGATTGCATCATTTTACATTAAGGTTAATATAAGAATTCAGGGAAATTCTATCACATTTGTTCAATTTACGTCACTCCTATTACAGATAGCGTTTTGGGCTATGCGGCATCTCAGAGCGCATGAAATGGCGAGTAAAGTGCACTATTAAACTTCTAGGGTAGGGCAATCAGAGACCCGATTAGATCATTTTATATTATGGTTAATTTATGAATTCAGCAAAATTCTATAACATTTGTTCAATTTACGTCGCTCCTATTTCAGATAGCGTATTCGGCTAAGCGGCATCTCAAAGCGCACGGAATGACGAGTGAAATGCACTATTAAACTTCTAGGGTAGGGCGAACAGAGACCCGATTAGATCATTTTATATTATGGTTAATTTAAGAATTAAGCAAAATTCTATCACGTTTGTTCAATTTACGTCGCACCTATTTCAGATAGCGTACTGGGCTGGGTGGCATCTGAAAGAGCATGAAATGACGAGTGGAATGCACTATTAAACTTCTAGTGTAGGGCGAACAGTGGCCCGATTAGGTCATTTTACACTATGGTTAATATAAGAATACAGCGAAATTCTATCACGTTTGTTCAATTTACATCGCTCCGATTTCAGATAGCGTATTGGGCTAAGCGGCATCTCAAAGCGCATGAAATGACGAGTAAAATACACTATTAAACTTCTAGGGTAGGGCAAACAGAGACCCGTTTAGATCATTTTATGTTATGGTTAATTTATGAATTCAGCAAAATTCTATTACATTTGTTTAATTTACGTCGTTCCTGTTTCAGATAGCGTACTAGGTAAGGCGGCATCTTAAAGCGCGTGGAATGGCGAGGAAAATGCGCTATTAAACTTCTATGATAGGGCAATCAGAGACCCGATTAGATCATTTTATATTTTGTTTAATATAAGAATTCAGCGATATTCTATCACATTTGTTCAATTTACGTCGCTCCTATTTCAGATAGCGTATTGGGCTAAGCGGCATCTCAAAGCGCATGAAATGACGAGTGAAATGCACTATTAAACTTCTAGGGTAGGGCGAACAGAGACCCGATTAGATCACTCTACATTATGGTTAATTTAAGAATACAGCGAAATTCTATTAGATTTCTTCAATTTACGTGGCTCCTATTTCAGAGGGCGTATTGGGCTAGGCGGCATCTCAAAGCGCATGAAATGGCGAGTAAAATGCACTATTAACCTTCTAGGGTAGGGCAATCAGAGACCCGATTAGATCATTTTATATTTTGGTTAATATAAGGATTCAGCGAAATTCTATCACATTTGTTCAATTTACGTCGCTCCTATTTCAGATAGGTTATTGGGCTAAGCGGCATCTCAAATCGCATGAAATGGCGAATAAAATGCACTATTAAACTTCTAGGGTAGGGCAAACAGAGACCCGAATAGATCATTTTATACTACGGTTAATGTAAGAATTCAGCGTAATTCTATCACATTTGTTCAACTTACGTCGCTCCAATTTCAGATAGGGCACTGGGCTAGGCGGCATCTTAAAGCGCGTGGAAAGGCGAGTAAAATGCACTACTAAACTTCTATGATAGGGCAATCAGAGACCCGATTAGATCATTTTATATTTTGTATAATATAAGATTTCAGGGAAATTCTATCACATTTGTTCAATTTACGTCGCTCCTATTTCAGGTAGCGTATTGGGCTAAGAGGCATCTCAAAGCGCATGAAATGACGAGTAAAATGCACTATTCAACTTCTAGGGTAGGGCAAACAGAGACCCGATTAGATCATTTTATATTATGGTTAATATATGAATTCAGCAAAATTCTATTACATTTGTTCAATTTACGTCGTTCCTGTTCCAGATAGCGTACTGGGTAAGGCGGCATCTTAAAGCGCGTGGAATGGCGAGGAAAATGCACTATTAAACTTCTATGATAGGGCAATCAGAGACCCGATTAGATCATTTTATATTTTGTTTAATATAAGAATTCAGCGAAATTCTATCACATTTGTTCAATTTACGTCGCTCCTATTTCAGATAGCGTATTGGGATAAGCGGCATCTCAAAGCGCATGAAATGACGAGTGAAATGCACTATTAAACTTCTAGGGTAGGGCGAACAGAGACCCGATTGCATCATTTTACATTAAGGTTAATATAAGAATTCAGGGAAATTCAATCACATTTGTTCAATTTACGTCGCTCCTATTTCAGATAGCGTATTCGGCTAAGCGGCATCTCAAAGCGCACGAAATGACGAGTGAAATGCACTATTAAACTTCTAGGGTAGGGCGAACAGAGAACCGATTAGATCATTTTATATTATGGTTAATTTAAGAATTAAGCAAAATTCTATCACGTTTGTTCAATTTACGTCGCTCCTATTACGGATAGCGTACTGGGCTGGGTGGCATCTCAAAGCGCATGAACTGACGAGTGGAATGCACTATTAAACTTCTAGTGTAGGGCGAACAGTGGCCCGATTAGGTCATTTTACACTATGGTTAATATAAGAATACAGCGAAATTCTATCACGTTTGTTCAATTTACATCGCTCCGATTTCAGATAGCGTATTGGGCTAAGCGGCATCTCAAAGCGCATGAAATGACGAGTAAAATGCACTATTAAACTTCTAGGGTAGGGCAAACAGAGACCCGTTTAGATCATTTTATATTATGGTTAATTTATGAATTCAGCAAAATTCTATTACATTTGTTCAATTTACGTCGTTCCTGTTTCAGATAGCGTACTGGGTAAGGCGGCATCTTAAAGCGCGTGGAATGGCGAGGAAAATGCACTATTAAACTTCTATGATAGGGCAATCAGAGACCCGATTAGATCATTTTATATTTTGTTTAATATAAGAATTCAGCGAAATTCTATCACATTTGTTCAATTTACGTCGCTCCTATTTCACATAGCGTACTGGGATAAGCAGCATCTGAAAGCGCATGAAATGACGAGTTAAATGCACTATTAAACTTCTAGGGTAGGGCGAACAGAGACCCGATTAGATCATTTTACATTATGGTTAATTTAAGAGTACAGCGAAATTCTATTAGATTTGTTCAATTTACATGGCTTCTATTTCAGATTGCGTATTGGGCTAAGCGGCATCTCAAAGTGCATGAAATGGCGAGTAAAATGCACTATTAAACTTCTAGGGTAGGGCAATCAGAGACCCGATTAGATCATTTTATATTTTGGTTAATATAAGGATTCCGCGAAATTCTATCACATTTGTTCAATTTACGTCGCTCCTATTTCAGATAGGTTATTGGGCTAAGCGGCATCTCAAAGCGCATGGAATGACGAGTGAAATGCACTATTAAACTTCTAGGGTACGGCGAACAGAGACACGATTAGATCATTTTACATTATGGTAAATAAAAGAATTCAGCGAATTTCTATCACATTTGTTCAATTTACATCGGTCCGATTTCAGATAGCGTATTGGGCAAAGCGGCATCTCAAAGCGCATGAAATGACGAGTGAAATGCACTATTAAACTTCTAGGGTAGGGCGAACAGAGACCCGATTAGATCATTTTACATTATGGTTAATATAAGAATTCAGCGAAATTCTATCACATTTGTTCAATTTAAGTCGCTCCTATTTCAGATAGCGTATTAGGCTAATAGGCATCTCAAAGCGCATGAAATACCCAGTAAAATGCACTATTAAAGTTCTAGGGTAGGTCAAACAGAGACCCGGTTAGATCATTTTATATTATGGTTAATTTAAGAATGCAGCGTATTTCTATCACATTTGTTCAATTTCCGTCGCTCCTATTTCAGATAGCGTATTGCGCTAAGCGGCATCTCAAAGTGCATGAAATGGCGAGTAGAATGCACTATTAAACTTCTAGGGTAGGGCGAACAGAGACCCGATTAGATCATTTTACATTATGGTTAATATAAGAATTCAGCGAAATTCTATCACATTTGTTCATTTTAAGTCGCTCCTATTTCAGATAGCGTATTAGGCTAATAGGCATCTCAATGCGCATGAAATGGCGAGTAAAATGCACTATTAAACTTCTATGATAGGGTAATCAGAGACCCGATGAGATCATTTTATATTTTTGTTAATATAAGAATTCAGCGAAATTCTATCACATTTGTTCAATTTGCGTCGCTCCTATTTCAGATAGCGTATTGGGCTAAGCGGCATCTCAAAGCGCATGAAACGACGATTGAAATGCACTATTAAACTTCTAGGGTAGGGGGAACAGGGGCCGGATTAGATCATTTTACGTTATGGTTAATATAAGAATTGAGCGAAATTCTATCTCATTTTTTCAATTTACGTCGCTCCTATTTCAGATAGCGTAATGGGCTAAGCGGCATCTCAAAGCGCATGGAATGTCGAGTGAAATGCACTATTAAACTTCTAGGGTAGGGCGAACAGAGACCCGATTAGATCATTTTACATTATGGGTAATTGAAGAATACAGCGAACTTCTATCACATTTGTTCAAGTTACGTCGCTCCTATTTCAGATAGCGTATTGTGCTAAGCGGCATCTCAAAGCGCATGAAATGTCGAGTAAAATGCACTATTAAACTTCTAGGGTAGGGCAAACAGAGACCCGATTAGATCATTTTATATTATGGTTAATTTAAGAATTCAGCGTATGTCTATCACATTTGTTCAATTTACGTCGCTCCTATTTCAGATAGCGTATTGGGTTAAGCGGCATCTCAAAGCGCATGAAATGACGAGTGGAATGCACTATTAATCTTATTGGGTACGGCGAACAGAGACCCGATTAGATCATTTTACATTATGGTTAATATAAGAATTCAGCGAAATTCTGTCACAATTGTTCAATTTACGTCGCTCCTATTTCAGATAGCGTATTGAGCTAAGCGGCATCTCAAAGCGCATGAAATGTCGAGTGGAATGCACTATTAAACTTCTTGGTCAGGGCGAACAGAGACCCGATTAGATCATTTTACATTATGGTTAATATAAGAATTCTGCGAAATTCTATCACATTTGTTGAATTTACGTCGCTCCTATTTCGGATAACGTATTGGGCTAAGCGGCATCTTAAAGCGCGTGGAATGGCGAGTAAAACGCACTATTAAACTTCTACGATAGGGCAATCAGAGACCCGATTAGATCATTTCATATTTTGGTTGATATAAGAATTCAGCGACATTCTATCACACTTGTTCAATTTCCGCCGCTCCTATTTCAGATAGCGGATTGGGCTAAGCGGCATCTCAAAGCTCATGAAATGACGAGTGGAATGCACTATTAAACTTCCAGGTTAGGGCGGACAGAGACCCGATTAGATCATTTTATATTATGGTTAATATAAGAATTCAGCGAAATTCTATCACATTTGTTCAATTTACGTCGCTCCTATTTCAGATAGCGTATTGGGCTAAGCGGCATCTCAAATCGCATGAGATGGCGTGTAAAATGCACAATTAAACCTCTAGGGTAGGGCAATCAGAGACCCTATTAGATCATTTAATATTATGGTTAATTAAAGAATTCAGCAAAATTCTATCACGTTCGTTCAATTTACGTCGCTCCTATTTCAGACAGCGTACTGGGCTAAGCGGCATCTTAAACCGCGTGGAATGGCGAGCAAAATGCACTATTAAACTTCTATGATAGGGCAATCAGAGACCCGATCAGATCATTTTATATTTTGGTTAATATAAGTATTCAGCGAAACTCTATCACATTTTTTCCATTTACATCGCTCCTATTTCATATAGCGTATTGGGCTAAGCGGCATCTCAAAGCGCATGAAATGATGAGTGGAATGCACTATTAAACTTCTTGGTTAGGGCGAACAGAGACCCGATTAGATCATTTTACATTATGGTTAATATAAGAATTCAGCGAAATTCTATCACATTTGTTCAATTTAAGTCGCTCCTATTTCAGATAGGGTATTAGGCTAAGCGGCATCTCAAAGCACATGAAATGACGAGTGACATGCACTATTAAACTTCTAGGGTAGGGCGATCAGAGACCCGATTAGATCATTTTATATTACGGTTAATATAAGAATTCAGCGTAATTCTATCACATTTGTTCAATCTACGTCGCTCCTATTTCAGATACCGTATTGGGCCAAGCGGCATCTCAAAGCGCATGAAATGGCGAGTAAAATGCACTATTAAACTTCAACGGTAGGGTAAACAGAGACCCGATTAGATAATTTTATATTATGGTTAATATAAGAATTCAGCGAAATTCTATCACATTTGTGCAATTTACGTCGCTCCTATTTCAGATAGCGTATTGGGCTAAGCAGCATCTCAAAACGCATGAAATGGCGAGTAAAATGCACTATTAAACTTCTAGGGTAAGGCAAACGGAGACCCGATAAGATCATTTTATATTACGGTTAATATAAGAATTCAGCGTATTTCTATCACATTTGTTCAATTTACGTCGCTCCTATTTCAGATAGCGTATTGGGCTAAGCGGCAATTCAAAGCGCATGAAGTGGCGAGTAAATTGCACTGTTAAACTTCTTGGGTAGGGCAAACAGGGACCAGATTAGATCATTTTATATTTTGTTTAATATAAGAATTCAGCGAAATTCTATCACATTTGTTCAATCTACGTCGCTACCATTTCAGATAGCGTATTGGGCCAAGCAGCATCTCAAAGCGCATGAAATGGCGAGTAAAATGCACTATTAAACTTCTACGGTAGGGCAAACAGAGACCCGATTAGATCATTTTATATTATGGTTAATTTAAGAATTCAGCGAAATTCTATCACATTTGTTCAATTTACGTCGCTCCTATTTCAGATAGCGTATTGGGATAAGCGGCATCGCAAAGCGCATGAAATGGCGAGTAAATTGCACTATTAAACTTCTAGGGTAGGGCAAACAGAGACCCGATTAGTTCATTTTACGTTATGGTTAATATAAGATTTCAGCGAAATTCTATCACATTTGTTCAATCTACGTCGCTCCTATTTCAGATATCGTATTGGGCCGAGCGGCATCTCAAAGCGCATGAAATGGCGAGTAAAGTGCACTATTCAACTTCAACGGTTGGGCAAAGAGAGACCCGATTAGATAATTTTATATTATGGTTAATTTAAGAATTCAGCGAAATTCTATCACATTCGTTCAATTTACGTCGCTCCTATTTCAGATAGCGTATTGGGCTAAGCGGCATCTCAAAGCGCATGACATGGCGAGTAAAATGCACTATCAAACATCTAAGGTAAGGCAAACAGAGACCCGATTAGATCTTTTTATATTACGGTTAATATAAGAATTCAGCGTAATTCAATCACATTTGTTCAATCTACGTCGCTCCTATTTCAGATACCGTATTGGGCCAAGCGGCATCGCAAAGCGCATGAAATGGCGAGTAAAATGAACTATTAAACTTCAACGGTAGGGCAAACAGAGACCCGATTAGATAATTTTATATTATGGTTAATTTAAGAATTCAGCGAAATTCTATCACATTCGTTCAATTTACGTCGCTCCTATTTCAGATAGCATATTGGGCTAAGCGGCATCTCAAAGCGCATGAAATGGCGAGTAAATTGCACTATTAAACTTCTAGGGTAGGGCAAACAGAGACCCGATTAGATCATTTTATATTTTGTTTAATATAAGAATTCAGCGAAATTCTATCACATTTGTTCACTTTACGCCGCTCCTATTTCAGATAGCGTATTGGGCTAAGCGGCATCTCAAAGCGCATGAAATGGCGAGTAAATTGCACTATTAAACTTCTAGGGTAGGGCAAACAGAGACCCGGTTAGATCATTTTACATTATGGTTAATATAAGAATTCAGCGAAATTCTATCAAATTTGTGCAATTTACGTCGCTCCTATTTCAGATAGCGTATTGGGCTAAGCAGCATGTCAAAACGCATGAAATGGCGAGTAAAATGCACTATTAAACTTCTAGGGTAAGGTAAACAGAGACCCGATAAGATCATTTTATATTACGGTTAATATAAGAATTCAGCGTATTTCTATCACATTTGTTCAATTTACGTTGCTCCTATTTCAGATAGCGCACTGGGCTAGACGGCATCTTAAAGCGCATGACATGGCGAGTAAAATCCACTATCAAACTTCTAAGGTAAGGCAAACAGAGACCCGATTAGATCATTTTATATTACGGTTAATATAAGAATTCACTGTAATTCTATCACATTTGTTCAATCTACGTCGCTCCTATTTCAGACACCGTACTGGGCCAAGCGGCATCTCAAAGCGCATGAAATGGCGAGTAAAATGCACTATTAAACTTCAACGGTAGGGCAAACAGAGACCCGATTAGATAATTTTATATTATGGTTAATTTAAGAATTCAGCGAAATTCTATCACATTTGTTCAATTTACGTTGCTCCTACTTCAGATAGCGTATTGGGCTAAGCGGCATCTCAAAGTGGATGAAATGGCGAGTAAATTGCACTATTAAACTTCTTGGGTAGGGCAAACAGAGACCCGATTAGATCATTTTATATTTTGTTTAATATAAGAATTCAGCGAAATTCTATCACATTTGTTCAACTTACGCCGCTCCTATTTCAGATAGCGTATTGGGCTAAGCGGCATCTCAAAGCGCATGAAATGGCGAGTAAATTGCACTATTAAACTTCTAGGGTAGGGCAAACAGAGTCCCGGTTAGATCATTTTACATTATGGTTAATATAAGAATTCAGCGAAATTCTATCACATTTGTGCAATTTACGTCGCTCCTATTTCAGATAGCGTATTGGGCTAAGCAGCATCTCAAAACGCATGAAATGGCGAGTAAAATGCACTATTAAACTTCTAGGGTAAGGCAAACAGAGACCCGATAAGATCATTTTATATTACGGTTAAAATAAGAATTCAGCGAACTTCTATCACATTTGTTCAATTTACGTTGCTCCTATTTCAGATAGCGTACTGGGCTAGACGGCATCTTAAAGCGCATGAAGTGGAGAGTACAATGCAATATTAAACTTCTAGGGTACGGCAACCAGAGACCCGATTAGATCATTTTATATTATGGTTAATTTAAGAATTCAGCGGAATTCTATCACATTTGTTCAATTTACGCCGCTCCTATTTCAGATAGCGTATTGGGCTAAGCGGCATCTCAAAGCGCATGAAATGGCGAGTAAATTGCACTATTAAACTTCTAGGGTAGGGCGAACAGAGACCCGATTAGATCATTTTACATTATGGTTAATATAAGAATTCAGCGAAATTCTATCACATTTGTTCAATTTAAGTCGCTCCTATTTCAGATAGCGTATTAGGCTAATAGGCATCTCAAAGCGCATGAAATACCCAGTAAAATGCACTATTAAAGTTCTAGGGTAGGTCAAACAGAGACCCGGTTAGATCATTTTATATTATGGTTAATTTAAGAATTCAGCGAAATTCTGTCACATTTGTTCAATTTACGACGCTCCTATTTCAGATAGCGTATTGGGCTAAGCGGCATCTCAAAGCGCATGAATTGTCGAGTAAAATACACTATTAAACTTCTTGGGTAAGGAAAGCAGAGACCCGATTAGATCATTTTATATTATGGTTAATATAAGAATTCTGCGTAATTCTATCACATTTGTTCAATTTACATCGCTCCTATTTCAGATAGCGTATTGGGCTAGGCGGCACCTTAAAGCGCATGAAATAACGAGTAAAATGCACTATTCAACTTCTATGATAGGCCAATCAGAGACCCGATTAGATCATCTTATATTATGATTAATATAAGAATTCAGTGTAATTCTATCACATTTGTTCAGCTTACGTCGCGCCTATTTCAGATAGCGTAATGGGCTAGGTGGCATCTTAAAGCGCATGAAATGACGAGTATAATGCACTATTAAACTTCTATGATAGGGCAATCAGAGACCCGATTAGATCATCTTATATTATGATTCATATAAGAATGCAGCGTAATTCTGTCACATTTGTTCAATTTACGTCGCTCCTATTTCAGATAGCGTATTGGGATAGGCGGCGTGTTAAAGCGCCTGGAATGACGAGTAAAATGCACTACTAACCTTCTATGATAGGGTAATCAGAGACCCGATTAGATCATTTTATATTATGGTTAATATAAGAATTCAGCGAAATTATATCACATTTGTTCAATTTACGTCGCTCCTATTTCAGATAGCCTATTGGGCTAAGCGGCATCTCAAAGAGCATGAAATGGCGAGTAAAATGCACTATTAATCTTCTAGGGCAAGGCAAACAGAGACCCGATTAGATCATTTTATATAACAGTTAATATAAGAATGCAGCGTAATTCTATCACATTTGTTCAATTTACGTCGCACCTATTTCAGATAGCGTATTGGGATAAGCGGCATCTCAAAGTGCATGAAATGGCAAGTAAAATGCACTATTAAACTTCTAGGGTAAGGCAAACAGAGACCCGATTAGATCATTTTATATTATGGTAAATTTAAGAATTCAGCGAAATTCCATTTTATATTACGGTTAATATACGAATTCAGCGTTATTCTATCACATTTGTTGAATTTACGTAGCTCCTATTTCAGATAGCCTACTGGGCTAGGCGGCATCCTAAAGCGCGTGGAATGGCGAGTGAAATGCACTATCAAACTTCTAGGGAGGGGCGAACAGAGACCCGATTAGATCATTTTACATTATGGTTAATATAAGAATTCAGCGAATTTCTATCACATGTGTTCAATTTACGTGGCTCCTATTTCAGATAGCGTATTGGGCTAAGCGGCATCTCACAGCGCATGAAATGAGGAGTGAAATTGACTATTAAACTTCTGGGGTAAGGCAAAGAGAGACCCGATTAGATCATTTTATATTAAGGTTAATATAAGAATTCAGCGTAATTCTATCACATTTGTTCAATTTACGTCGCCCCTATCTCAGATAGCGTAGTGGGCTGAGCGGCATCTCAAAGCGCATGAAATGTCGAGTGAAATGCACTATTAAACTTCTAGGGTGGGGCGAACAGAGACCCGATTAGATCATTTTACATTATGGTTAATATAAGAATTCAGCGAAATTCTATCACATGTGTTCAATTTACGTTGCTCCTATTTTAGACAGCGTATTTGGCTAAGCGGCATCTCAAAGCGCATGAAATGATGAGTGAAATGCACTATTAAACGTCTAGGGTAGCGCGATCAGATACCCGATTAGATCATTTTACATTATGTTTAATTTAAGAATTCAGCGAAATTCTGTCACATTTGTTCAATTTACGTCGCTCCTATTTCAGATAGCGTATTGGGCTAAGCGGCTTCTCAACGCGCATGAAATGACGAGTAAAATGCACAATTAAACTTCTATGATAGGGCAATCAGAGACCCGAATACATCATATTATATTATGGTTAATATAAGAATTCTGTGTAATCTATCACATTCGTTCTATTTACGACGCTCCTATTTCATATAGCGTATTGGGCTAAACAGCTACTTAAAGCGCATGCAATGGTGAGTAAAATGCACTGTTAAACTTCTATGATAGGGCAATCAGAGTCCCGATTAGATCATCTTATATTATTGCTAATTTAAGAATTCATCGTAACTCTATCACATTTGTCCAATTCACGTCGCTCCTACACCAGATATCGTATTGAGCTAGGCGGCATCTTAAGGCACAAGAAGTGGCGAGTAAAATGCACTACTATCCTTCTCGGATACGGCCATCAGAGACCCAATTAGATCATTTTATATTATTGTTAATATAAGAATTCAGCGTAATTCTATCACACTTGTTCAATTTACGTATCTCCAATTTCAGATAGCCTATTGGGCTAGGCAGCACCTTAAAGCGCATGAAATGACGAGTAAAATGCACTATTAAACTTCTATGGTAGGGCAATCAGAGACCCGATTAGATCATTTTATGTTATTGTTAATATAAGAATTCTGCGTAATTGTATCATATTTGTTCAATTTACGTCGCTCCTATTTCAGATAGAGTATTGGGCTAGGCGGCACCTTAAAGCGCACGAAATGATGAGTAAACTGCGCTATTAAACTTCCATGTCAGGGCAATCGGAGACCCGATTAGACCATTTTATATTGTGGTTAATTTAAGAATTCAGCGTAATACTATCACATTTGTTCAATCTACGTCGCTCCTATTTCACATAGCGTATTTTGGTAGGCGGCATCTTAAGGCGCGTGGAATGCCGAGTAAAATGCGCTACTAACCTTCTATGATAGGGCTATCGGAGACCCGATTAGATCATTTTATATTATGGCTAACATAAGAATTCCGCGAGATTCTATCACATTTGTTCAATTTACGTCGCTCCTATTTCAGATAGCCTATTGGGCTAAACAGCACGTTAAGGCGCATGGAATGACGAGTGAAATGCACTATTAAACTTCTATGATAGGGCAATCAGAGACCCGATAAGATCATTTTATATTATGGTTAATATAAGAATTCTGCGTAATTCTATCACATTTGTTCAATTTACATCGCTCCTATTTCAGATAGCGTATTGGGCTAGGCGGCACCTTAAAGCGCATGAAATAACGAGTAAAATGCACTATTCAACTTCTATGATAGGGCAATCAGAGACCCGATTAGATCATCTTATATTATGATTAATATAAGAATTCAGTGTAATTCTATCACATTTGTTCAGTTTACGTCGCGCCTATTTCAGATAGCGTAATGGGCTAGGTGGCATCTTAAGGCGCATGAAATGACGAGTATAATGCACTATTAAACTTCTATGATAGGGCAATCAGAGACCCGATTAGATCATCTTATATTATGATTCATATAAGAATGCAGCGTAATTCTGTCACATTTGTTCAATTTACGTCGCTCCTATTTCAGATAGCGTATTGGGATAGGCGGCGTGTTAAAGCGCCTGGAATGACGAGTAAAATGCACTACTAACCTTCTATGATAGGGTAATCAGAGACCCGATTAGATCATTTTATATTATGGTTAATATAAGAATTCAGCGAAATTATATCAGATTTGTTCAATTTACGTCGCTCCTACTTCAGATAGCGTATTGGGCTAAGCGGCATCTTAAAGCGCATGAAATGAAAAGTAAAATGCACTTCTAAACATCTAGGATAGGGCAATCAGAGACCCGATGAGGTCATCTTATATTATGATTAATATAAGAATTCAGCGTAGTACTATCACATTTGTTCAATTTACGTCGCTCCTATTTCAGATAGGGTATTTTGCTAGGCGGCATCTTAAAGCGCGTGGAGTGCCGAGTAAAATGCACTACTAAGCTTCTACGATAGGGCAATCAGAGACCCGATTAGATCATTTTATATTATGGTTAATATAAGAATTCAGCGAAATTATATCACATTTGTTCAATTTACGTAGCTCCAATTTCAGATAGCATATTGCGCTAGGCGGCACCTTAAAGCGCATGAAATGACGAGTAAAATGCACTATTAAACTTCTATGATAGGGCAATCAGAGACCCGATTAGATCATTTTATATTATTGTTAATATAAGCATTCAACGTAATTTTATCACATTTGTTCAATTTACGTCGCTGCTATTTCAGATAGCGTATTGGGCTAAGCGGCATCTTAAAGCGCATGAAATGTCGAGTAAAATGCACCACTAAACATCTAGGATAGGGCAATCAGAGACCCGATTGGATCATCCTATATTATGATTAATATAAGAATTTAGCGTAATTCTATCACATTTGTTCAATTTACGTCGCTCCTATTTCCGATAGCGTAATGGGCGAAGCGGCACCTTAAAGCGCATGAAATGGCGAGTAAAATGCACTATTAAACTACCATGATATGGCAATCAGAGGCCCGATTAGATCTGTTTAAATTATGGTTAATATAAGAATGCTGCGTAATTCTATCACATTTGTTCAATTTACGACGTTCCTATTTCAGATAGCGTATTGGGCGAGGCGGCATCTCAAAGCGCATGAAATATCGAGTAAAACGCACTACTAAACTTCTCGGATAGGGCAATCAGAGACCCGATTAGATCATTTTATATTATGGTTAATATAAGAATTCAGCGAAATTCTATCACAGTTGTTCAATTTACGTCGCTCCTGTTTCACATAGCGTATTGGGCTAAGCGGCACCATAAAGCGCATGGACTGACGAGTAAAATGCACTACTAAACTTCTTTGATATGGTAATCAGACACCCGATTAGGTCATCTTATATTATGATTAATATAAGAATTCCGCGGAATTCTATCACATTTGTTCAATTTACGACGCTCCTATTTCAGATAGTGTATTGGGCTAGGCGGCATCTTAGAGCGCGTGGAATGGCGAGTAAAATGCACTAGTAACCTTCTATGATAGGGCAATCTGAGACCCGATTAGATCATTTTATATTATGGTTAATTTAAGCATTCAGCGAAACTTTATCACACTTGTTCAATTTACTTAGCTCCAAATTCAGGCAGCGTATGTGGCAGGGCGGCACCTTAAAGCGCATGAAATGACGAGTAAAATGCACTGTTAAACTTCTATGAGCGGGCAATCAGAGACCCGATTAGATCTATTTGAATTATGGTTACTATAAGAACTCAGCGTAATTTTATCACATTTGTTCAATTTACGTCGCTCCTATTTCAGATAGCGTATTGGGCTAAGCGGCATCTCAAAGCGCATGAAATGTCGAGTAAAATACACTATTAAACTTCTTGGGTAAGGAAAGCAGAGATCCGATTAGATCATCTTATATTACGGTTAATATAAGAACTCAGCGTAATTCTACCACATTTGTTCAATTTACGTCGCTCCTATTTCAGATAGCGTATTCGGCCGAGCAGCATGTTAAAGCGCGTGGAATGCCGAGTAAAATGCACTATTGACCTTCTATGATAGGGCCATCAGAGACCCGATTAGATCATTTTAGGTTTTGTTTAATATAAGAATTCAGCTAAATTCTATCACGTTTGTCCAATTCACGTCGCTCCTACACCAGATATCGTATTGAGCTAGGCGGCATCTTGAGGCACAAGAAGTGGCGAGTAAAATGCACTACTATCCTTCTCGGATACGGCCATCAGAGACCCAATTAGATCATTTTATATTATTGTTAATATAAGAATTCAGCGTAATTCTATCACACTTATTCAATTTACGTATCTCCAATTTCGGATAGCCTATTGGGCTAGGCAGCACCTTAAAGCGCATGAAATGTCGAGTAAAATGCACTATTAAACTTCTATGATAGGGCAATCAGAGGCCCCATTAGATCATTTTACATTATGTTTAATTTAAGAACTCAGCGTACTTCTATCACATTTGTACAATTTACGTTGCTCCTATTTCAGATAGCGTACTGGGCTAGACGGCATCTTAAAGCGCATGAAATGGAGAGTAAAATTCAATATTAAACTTCTAGGGTAGGGCAACCAGAGACCCGATTAGATCATTTTATATTATGGTTAATTTAAGAATTCAGCGGAATTCTATCACATTTGTTCAATTTACGCCGCTCCTATTTCAGATAGCGTATTGGGCTAAACGGCACATTATAGCGCATGAAATGACGATTAAAATGCACTAATAAGCTTCTATGATAGGGCAATCAGAGACCCGATTAGATGATTTTATATTATTGTTAATATAAGAATTCAACGTAATTTTACCACATTTGTTCAATTTACGTCGCCCCTATTTCAGATAGCGTATTGGGCTAGGTTTCATCTTAAAGCGCATGAAATGTCGCGTAAAATGCACTATTAAACTTCTAGGGTAGGGCAAACAGAGACCCGATTAGATAATTTTATGTTATGGTTAATTTAAGGATTCAGCGAAACTCTATCACATTTGTCCAATTTACGTCGCTCCTATTTCAGATAGCGTATTGGCCTGAGCGTCACCGTAAAGCGCATGAAAAGTCGAGTAAAATGCACTATTAAACTTCTATGATAGGGCAATCAGAGACCCGAATAGATCGTATTATATTATGGTTTATATAAGAATCCCGCGTAATTCTATCACATTTGTTCAACTTACGTCGCTCCTATTTCATATAGCGTATTGGGCTAGGCGGCATCTTAAAGCGCATGAAATGACGAGTAAAATGCACTATTAAACTTCTATGATAGAGCAATCAGAGACCCGAATGGATCGTATTATATTATGGTTAATATAAGAATTCTGCGTAATTCTATCACGTTCGTTCAATTTACGTAGCTCGAATTTCAGATAGCGTATAGGGCTGGGCGGCATCTTAAAGCGCATGAAATGTCGAGTAAAATGCACTACTAAACTTCTCGGATAGGGCAATCAGAGACCCTATTAGGTTATCTTACACTATGGTTAATATAAGAATTCAGCGAAATTTTATCACATTTGCTCAATTTACGTCGCCCCTATTTCAGATAGCGTATTGGGCTAGGTGGCATCTTAAGGCGCATGAAATGTCGAGTAGAATGCACTACTGAACTTCTAGGGTAGGGCAAACAGAGACCCGATTACATAATTTTATATTATGGTTCATTTAAGAATTCAGCGAAATTCTATCACATTCGTTCAATTTACGTCGCTCCTATTTCAGATAGCGTATTGGGCTAAGCGGCATCTTAAAGCGCGTGGAATGACGAGTGAAATGCACTACTAACCTTCCATGATAGGGCAATCAAAGACCCGATTAGATCATTCTATATTATGGTTAATATAAGAATTCTGCGTAATTCTATCACATTTATTCCATTTATGTCGCTTCGATTTCAGATAGCATATTGGGCTAGGCGGCACCTTAAAGCGCATGAAATGACGAGTAAAATGCACTATTATACTTCTATGATAGGGCAATCAGAGACCCGAATAGATCGTATTATATTATGGTTAATATGAGAATTGTGCGTAATTCTATCACGTTTGTTGAATTTGCGTAGCTCCAATTTCAGATATTGTATTGGACTAGGCGGCATCTGAAAGCGCATGAAATGTCGAGTAAAATGCACTACTAAACTTCTCGGATAGGGCAATCAGAGACCCGAATAGATCGTATTATATTATGGTTAATATAAGAATGCAGCGTAATTTTATCACATTTGTTCTATTTAAGTCGTCCCTATTTCAGATAGCGTACTGGGCTAGGAGGCATCTTAAAGCGCATGAAATGTCGAGTAAAATGCACTAGTAAACTTCTATGATAGGGCAATCAGAGACCCGATTAGATCATTTTGTATTATTGTTAATATAAGAATTCAACGTAATTTTATCACATTTGTTCAATTTACGTCGCTCCTATTTCAGATGTCGTTTTGGTCTAAGCGGCATCTTAAAGCGCATGAAATGTCGAGTAAAATACACTATTAAACTTCTATGATAGGGCAATCAGAGACCCGAATAGCTCGTATTATATTATGGTTAATATAGGAATTCAGTGTAATTCTATCACATTTGTTCAATTTACGTAGGTCCAATTTCAGATAGCGTATTAGCCTATGCGGCACCTTAAAGCGCACGAAATGGCCAGTAAAATGCACTATTAAACTTCTAGGGTAGGGCAAACAGAGACCCGATTAGATCATTTTAAATTATGGTTAATATAAGAATTCAGCGAAATTCAATCACATTTGTTCAATTTACGTCGCTCCAACATCAGATAGCGTATTGGGCTAGACGGCACCTTAAAGCGCATGAAATGCCGAGAAAAATGCACTATTAAACTTCTATGATAGAGCAATCAGAGACCCGATTAGATCCTTTCATATTATGGTTAATATAAGAATTCAGCGTTATTCTATCACATTTGTTCAATTTACGTCGCTCCTATTTCAGATAGCATATTGGGCTAAGCGGCATCATAAAGCGCATGAAATGACGAGAAAAAGGAACTATTAAGCTTCTATGATAGGGTAATCAGAGACCCGATTAGATCATTTTATATTATGAGTAATATAAGAATTCTGCGTAATTCTACCACACTTGTTCAATTTACGTCGCTCCAACTTCAGATAGCGTATCGGGATAAGCGGCACCTAAAAGCGCATGAAATGGCGAGCAAAATGCACTGCTAAGCTTCGATGATAGGGCAATCGGAGACTCGATTAGATCATTTTATATTATTGTTAATATAAGAATTCAGCGTAATTTTATCACATTTGTTCAATTTACGTCGCGCCTATTTCAGATAGCATATTGGGCTAGGCGGCATCTTAAAGCGCGTGGAATGACGTGTAAAATGAACTACTAACCTTCTATGATAGGGCAATCAGAGACCCGATTAGATCATCTTATATTATGGTTAATATAAGAATTCTGCGTAAATCTATCACATTTGTTCAGTTTACGTCACTCCTATTTCAGATAGCGTATTGGGCTAGGCGGCACCTTAAAGCGCATGAAATGACGAGTAAAATGCACTATTATACTTCTATGATAGGGCAATCAGAGACCCGAATAGATCGTATTATATTATGGTTAATATGAGAATTGTGCGTAATTCTATCACGTTTGTTGAATTTGCGTAGCTCCAATTTCAGATATTGTATTGGACTAGGCGGCATCTGAAAGCGCATGAAATGTCGAGTAAAATGCACTACTAAACTTCTCGGATAGGGCTAACAGAGACCCGATTAGGTCATCTTATATTATGGTTAATATAAGAATTCTGCGTAATTCTATCACATTTGCTCAATTTACGTCGCCCCTATTTCAGATAGCGTATTGGGCTTGCAGGCATCTTAAAGCGCATGAAATGACGAGTAAAATGCACTATTAAACTTCAACGATAGGGCAATCAGAGAACCGAATAGATCGTATTATATTATGGTTAATATAAGAATTCTGCGTAATTCTGTCACGTTTGTTCAATTTACGTAGCTCCAATTTCAAATAGCGTATTGGGCTAGGCGGAGTCTTAAAGCGCATGAAATGTCGAGTAAAATGCACTATTAAACTTCTATGTTAGGGCAATCAGAGAACCGATTAGATCATTTTATCTTATGGTTAATTTAAGAATTCAACATAATTTTATCACATTTGTTCAATTTACGTCGTTCCTATTTCAGATAGCGTATTGGGCTTGCAGGCATCTTAAAGCGCATGATATGACGAGTAAAATGTACTATTAAACTTCTATGATAGGGCAACCAGAGAACCGATTAAATCATTTTATATTATTGTTAATATAAGAATTCGGTGTAATTCTCTCACATTTGTTCAATTTACGTCACACCTATTTCAGATAGCGTATTGGGCTATACGGCACCTTAAAGCGCATGAAATGACCAGTAAAATGCACTATTAAGCTTCTATGATAGGGCAATCAGAGACCCGATTAGGTCATCTTATATTATGGTAAATATAAGAATTCAGCGAAACTTTATCACATTTGTACAATTTACGTCGCCCCTATTCCAGACAGCGTATTGGGCTTAGTGGCATCCTAAAGCGCATCAAGCGTCGAGCAAAATGCGCTATTAAACTTCTAGAGTAGGGCAATCAGAGACCCTAATAGATCGTATTATATTATGGTTAATATAAGAATTCTGCGTAATTCTATCACGTTTGTCCAATTTACGTAGCTCCAATTTCAGATAGTGTATTGGGCTAAGCGGCATCTTAAAGCGCATGAAATGGTGAGTGAAATGCTCTATTAAACTTCTATGATGGGGCAACCAGAGACCCGAATAGATCGTATTATATTATGGTTAATATAAGAATTCTGCGTAATTCTATTACGTTTGTTCAATTAACGTAGCTCCAATTTCAGATAGCGTATTGGGCTAGGTGGCATCTTAAAGCGACTGAAATGTCGAGTAAGATGCACTACTAAACTTCTCGGATAGGGCAATCAGAGACCCGATTAGGTGATCTTATATTATGGTTAATATAAGAATTCAGCGAAATTCGATCACATTTGTTCAATTTACGTCGCTCCTATTTCAGATAGCGTATTGGGCTAAGCGGCACCTTATAGCGCATGAAATGTCGAGTAAAATGCACTATTAAACTTCTATGGTAGGGCAATCAGAGATCCGAATAGATCGTATTATATGATAGTTAATATAAGAATGCTGCGTAATTCTATCACGTTCGTTCAATTTACGTCGCTCGAATTTCAGATAGCGTATAGGGCTGGGCGACATCTTAAAGCGCATGAAATGTCGAGTAAAATGCACTACTAAACTTCTCGGATAGGGCAATCAGAGACCCGATTAGGTCATCTTACACTATGGTTAATATAAGAATTCAGCGAAATTTTATCACATTTGCTCAATTTACGTCGCCCCTATTTCAGATAGCGTATTGGGCTAGGTGGCATCTTAAGGCGCATGAAATGTCGAGTAGAATGCACTACTGAACTTCTAGGGTAGGGCAAACAGAGACCCGATTACATCATTTTATATTATGGTTCATTTAAGAATTCAGCGAAATTCTATCACATTCGTTCAATTTACGTCGCTCCTATTTCAGATAGCGTATTGGGCTAAGCGGCATCTTAAAGCGCGTGGAATGACGAGTGAAATGCACTACTAACCTTCCATGATAGGGCAATCAAAGACCCGATTAGATCATTCTATATTATGGTTAATATAAGAATTCTGCGTAATTCTATCACATTTATTCCATTTATGTCGCTTCGATTTCAGATAGCATATTGGGCTAGGCGGCACCTTAAAGCGCATGAGATGACGAGTAAAATGCACTATTATACTTCTATGATAGGGCAATCAGAGACCCGAATAGATCGTATTATATTATGGTTAATATGAGAATTGTGCGTAATTCTATCACGTTTGTTGAATTTACGTAGCTCCAATTTCAGATATTGTATTGGACTAGGCGGAATCTGAAAGCGCATGAAATGTCGAGTAAAATGCACTACTAAACTTCTCGGATAGGGCAATCAGAGACCCGATTAGGTCATCTTATATTATGGTTAATATAAGAATTCAGCGAAATTTTATCACATTTGTTCAATTTATGTCGCCCCTATTTCAGATAGTGTATTGGGCTAAGCGGCATCTTAAAGCGCCTGAAATGACGTGTAAAATGCACTACTAAACTTCAATGATAGCGCAATCAGAGACCCGATTAAATCATTTTAAATTATGGTTAATATAAGAATTCTTGCGTAATTCTATCACATTTGTTTAATTTACGTCGCTCCTATTTCAGGTAGCGTATTGTGCAAGGCGACATCTTAAAGCGCATGATATGTCGAGTAAAATGCAGTACTAAACTTCTCGGATAGGGCAATCAGAGACCCGATTAGGTCTTCTTATATTATGATTAATATAAGATTTCAGCGTAATTCTATCACATTTGTTCAAATTACGTCGCTCCTATTTCAGATAGTATATTGGGCTAGGCGGCATCGTAAAGCGCGTGGAATCACGAGTAAAATGCACTCCTAACCTTCTATGATAGGGCAATCAGTGACCCGATTAGATCATTTTATATTATGATTAATATAATAATTCAGCGAAATTCTATCACATATGTTCAATTTACGTCGCTCCTATTTCAGATAGCGTATTGGGCTCTGCTTAAAGCGCATGAAATGACGAGTAAAATGCATTATTAAACTTCTAAGATAGGGCAATCAGAGACCCGATTAGATCATTGTATATTATGGTTAATATAAGTATTCTGCGTAACTCTATCACATTTATTCAATTTACGCAGCTGCAATTTCAGATAGCGGATTGGGCTAGACGGCACCTTAAAGCGCATGAAATGACGAGTAAAATGCACTACTGAACTTCTTTGATAGGGCAATCAGAGACCCGATTGGATCATTTTAAATTATGATTAATATAAGAATTCTGCGTAACTCTATCACATTTGTTCAATTTACGTATCTCCGATTACAGATAGCGGACTCGGATGGACGGCACCTGAAAGCGCATGAAATGACGAGTAAAATGCACTGCTAAACTTCTTTGATAGGGCAATCAGAGACCCGATTAGATCATCTTATATTATGATTAATATAAGAACTCAGTGTAATTCTATCACATTTGTTCAATTTACGACGTTCCTATGTCAGATAGCGTATTGGGCTAAACGGCACCTTAAAGCGCATGAAATGGCGAGTAAAATGCACTGTTAAATGTCTATGACAGGGCAATCAGAAACGCGATCAGATCATTTTATATTATGGTTAATATAAGAATTATGAGTAATTCTATCACATTTGTTCAATTTACGTCGCTTCTATTTCAGATAGCGTATTGGGCTAGGCGGCACTTTAAAGCGCATGAAATGACGAGTAAAATGCACTACTAAACTTCTTTGATAGGGAATCAGAGACCCGATTAGATCACTTTATATTATTGTTTATATAAGAATTCTGCGTAATTCTATCACATTTGTTCAATTTACGTCGCTCCTATTTCAGATAGCGTATTGGGCGAGGCGGCATCTTAAAGCGCATGAAATGTCGTGTAAAATGCACTACTAAACTTCTATGTTAGGGCAATCAAAGACCCCATTAGATCATTCTATATTATGGTTAATATAAGAATTCTGCGTAATTCTATCACATTTCTTCAATTTATGTCTCTCCTATTTCAGATAGCGTTTTGGGCTTGACGACACCTCAAAGCGCATGAAATGACGAGTTAAACACACAATTAAATTTCTACGATTTGGCAATCTGAGACCCGAATAGATCGTATTATATTATGGTTAATATAAGAATACTGCGTAATTCTACCACGTTTGTTCAATTTACGTAACTCCAATTTCAGATAGCGTATTGGGCTGTCTGGCATTTTAAAGCGCATGAAATGCGGAGCAAAATGCACTATTAAACTTCTATGGTACGACAATCAGAGACGCGATTACATCATTTTATATTATGGTTAATATAAGAATTCTGCGCAATTCTATCACATTTGTTCAATTTACATCGCTCCTATTTCAGATAGCATATTGGGCTAGGCGGCTCCTTAAAGCGCATGAAATGACGAATAAAATACACTGTTAAACGTCTATGAAAGGGCAATCAGAGAACCGATTAGATCATTATATGTTATTGTTAATATAAGAATTCAACATAATTTTATCACATTTGTTCAATTTACGTCGCGCCTATTTCAGATAGCGTATTGGGCTAGGTGGCATCTTAAAGCGCATGAAATGACGAGTAAAATGCACTACTAAACTTCTATGATAGGGCAATCAGAGACCCGAATAGATCGTATTATATTATGGTTAATATAAGAATTCTGCGTAATTCTATCACATTTGTTCAATTTATGCCGCTCCTATTTCAGATAGCGTATTTGGCTAGGCGGCACCTTAAAGCGCATGAAATGACGAGTAAAATGCACTATTAAACTTCTATGATAGGGCAATCAGAGACCCGAATTGATCGTATTATATTATGGTTAATATAAGAATTCTGCGTAATTCTATCACGTTTGTTCAATTTACGTAGCTCCAATTTCAGATAGCGCATTGGACTAGGCGGCATCTTAGAGCGCATGATATATCGAGTAAAATGCACTACTAAAATTCTCGTATAGGGCAATCAGAGACCTGATTAGGTCATCTCATATTATGGTTAATATAAGAATTCAGCGAAATTTTATCACATTTGTTCAACTTACTTCGCTCCTATTTCAGATAGCGTACTGGGCTAGGCGGCATCTTAAAGCGCGTGCAATGGCGAGTAAAATGCACTACTAAACTTCTATGATAGGGTAATCAGAGACCCGGTTAGATCATTTTATATTATGGTTAATATAGGAATTCAGTGTAATTCTATCACATTTGTTCAATTTACGTAGGTCCAATTTCAGATAGCGTATTAGCCTATGCGGCACCTTAAAGCGCACGAAATGGCCAGTAAAATGCACTATTAAACTTCTAGGGTAGGGCAAACAGAGACCCGATTAGATCATTTTAAATTGTGGTTAATATAAGAATTCTGCGTAATTCTATCACACTTGATCAATTTACGTAGCTCCAATTTCAGATAGCGTATTTGGCTAGGCGGCACCTTAAAGCGCATGAAATGACGAGTAAAATGCACTATTAAACTTCTATGATACGGCAATCAGAGACGCGATTAGATCATTTTATATTATGGTTAATATAGGAATTCAGTGTAATTCTATCACATTTGTTCAATTTACGTAGGTCCAATTTCAGATAGCGTATTAGCCTATGCGGCACCTTAAAGCGCACGAAATGGCCAGTAAAATGCACTATTAAACTTCTAGGGTAGGGCAAACAGAGACCCGATTAGATCATTTTAAATTATGGTTAATATAAGAATTCAGCGAAACTCAATCACATTTGTTCAATTTACGTCGCTCCAACATCAGATAGCGTATTGGGCTAGACGGCACCTTAAAGCGCATGAAATGCCGAGAAAAATGCACTATTAAACTTCTATGATAGAGCAATCAGAGACCCGATTAGATCCTTTCATATTATGGTTAATATAAGAATTCAGCGTTATTCTATCACATTTGTTCAATTTACGTCGCTCCTATTTCAGATAGCATATTGGGCTAAGCGGCATCATAAAGGGCATGAAATGACGAGAAAAAGGAACTATTAAGCTTCTATGATAGGGTAATCAGAGACCCGATTAGATCATTTTATATTATGAGTAATATAAGAATTCTGCGTAATTCTACCACACTTGTTCAATTTACGTCGCTCCAACTTCAGATAGCGTATCGGGATAAGCGGCACCTAAAAGCGCATGAAATGGCGAGCAAAATGCACTGCTAAGCTTCGATGATAGGGCAATCGGAGACTCGATTAGATCATTTTATTTTATTGTTAATATAAGAATTCAGCGTAATTTTATCACATTTGTTCAATTTACGTCGCGCCTATTTCAGATAGCATATTGGGCTAGGCGGCATCTTAAAGCGCGTGGAATGACGTGTAAAATGAACTACTAACCTTCTATGATAGGGCAATCAGAGACCCGATTAGATCATTTTATATTATGGTTAATATAAGAATTCTGCGTAAATCTATCACATTTGTTCAGTTTACGTCACTCCTATTTCAGATAGCGTATTGGGCTAGGCGGCACCTTAAAGCGCATGAAATGACGAGTAAAATGCACTACTTAACTTCTCGGATAGGGCAATCAGAGACCCGATTAGGTCATCTTATATTATGGTTAATATAAGAGTTCTGCGTAATTCTATCACATTTGTTCAATTTACGTGGCTCCTATTTCAGATAGCGTATTGGGCTAGGCGGCACCTTAAAGCGCATGAAATGACGAGTAAAATACACTGTTAAACGTCTATGATAGGGCAATCAGAGAACTGATGAGATCATTATATGTTATTGTTAATATAAGAATTCAACATAATTTTATCACATTTGTTCAATTTACGTCGCGCCTATTTCAGATAGCGCATTGGGCTAGGTGGCATCTTAAAGCGCATGAAATGACGAGTAAAATGCACTATTAAACTTCTATGATAGGGCAATCAGAGACCCGAATAGATCATTTTAAATTGTGGTTAATATAAGAATTCTGCGTAATTCTATCACGATTGTTCAATTTACGTAGCTCCAATTTCACATAGCGTATTGGAGTAGGCGGCATCTTAAAGCGCATGAAATGTCGAGTAAAATGCACTATTAAACTTCTATGATAGGGCAATCAGAGACCCGAATTGATCGTATTATATTATGGTTAATATAAGAATTCTGCGTAATTATATCACGTTTGTTCAATTTACGTGGCGCCTATTTCAGATAGCGTAATGGGCCAGGTGTCATCTTAAAGCGCATGAAATGACGAGTAAAATGCACTATTAAAATTCTATGATAGGGCAATCAGAGACCCGAATAGATCATTTTAAATTGCGGTTAATATAAGAATTCAGCGTAATTCTATCACATTTGTACAATTTACGACGCTCCTTAAATTCTTCTTTTCTCCTTAAAATCTTAAAGCGCATGAAATGCGGAGCAAAATGCACTATTCAACTTCTGTGATACGGCAATCTGAGATCCGATTAGATCATTTTATATTTTGATTAATATAAGAGTTCTGCGTAATTCTATCACATTTGTTCAATTTACGTCGCTCCAACTTCAGATAGCGTATCGGTATAAGCGGCACCTAAAAGCGCATGAAATGGCGAGCAAAATGCACTATTAAACCTCTATGATAGGGCAATCAGAGACCCGATTAGATCATTTTATATTATGGTTAATATAAGAATTCAGTGAAATTCTATCACATTTGTTCAATTTATGTCTCACCTATTTCAGATAGCGTATTGGGTTGGGCGGCACCTGAAAGCGCATGAAATGCCGAGAAAAATGCACTATTACACTTCTATGATAGAGCAATCAGAGACCCGATTAGATCCTTTCATATTATGGTTAATATAAGAATTCAGCGTTATTCTATCACATGTGTTCAATTTACGTCGCTCCTATTTCAGATAGCATATTGGGCTAAGCGGCATCATAAAGCGCATGAAATGCGGACCAAAATGCACTATTCAACTTCTGTGATACGGCAATCAGAGATCCGATTAGATCATTTCATATTATGATTAATATAAGAGTTCTGCGTAATTCTATCACACTTGTTCAATTTACGTAGCTCCAATTTCAGATAGCGTACTGGGCTAGGTGGCATCTTAAAGCGCATGAAATGGTGAGTGAAATGCTCTATTAAACTTCTATGATGGGGCAACCAGAGATCCGAATAGATCGTATTATATTATGGTTAATATAAGAATTCTGCGTAATTCTATCACGATTGTTCAATTTACGTAGCTCCAATTTCAGATAGCGTATTGGACTAGGCGGCATCTTAAAGCACATGAAATGGCGAGTAAAATGCACTATTAATCTTCTAGGGTAAGGCAAACAGAGACCCGATTAGATCGTTTTATATTACGGTTAATATAAGAATTCAGCGTAATTCTATCACATTTGTGCAACTTACGTCGCTCCTATTTCAGATAGCGTACTGGGCTAGGCGGCACCTTAAAGCGCGTGGAATGGCGAATAAAATGCACTATTAAACTTCTAGGGTAGGGCAAACGGAGACCCGATTAGATAATTTTATATTATGGTTAATATAAGAATTCAGTGTAATTCTATCACATTTGTTCAATTTACGTGGCGCCTATTTCAGATAGCGTATTGGGCTACGCGGCACCTTAAAGCGCATGAAATGACGAATAAAATACACTGTTAAACGTCTATGAAAGGGCAATCAGAGAACCGATTAGATCATTATATGTTATTGTTAATATAAGAATTCAACATAATTTTATCACATTTGTTCAATTTACGTCGCGCCTATTTCAGATAGCGTATTGGGCTAGGTGGCATCTTAAAGCGCATGAAATGACAAGTAAAATGCACTATTAAACTTCTATGATAGGGCAATCAGAGACCCGAATAGATCATTTTAAATTGTGGTTAATATAAGAATTCTGCGTAATTCTATCACATTTGTTCAATTTACATCGCTCCTATTTCAGATAGCATATTGGGCTAAGCGGCATCATAAAGCGCATGAAATGCGGACCAAAATGCACTATTCAACTTCTGTGATACGGCAATCAGAGATCCGATTAGATCATTTCATATTATGATTAATATAAGAGTTCTGCGTAATTCTATCACACTTGTTCAATTTACGTAGCTCCAATTTTAGATAGCGTACTGGGCTAGGTGGCATCTTAAAGCGCATGAAATGGTGAGTGAAATGCTCTATTAAACTTCTATGATGGTGCAACCAGAGACCCGAATAGATCGTATTATATTATGGTTAATATAAGAATTCTGCGTAATTCTATCACATTTGTTCAATTTATGTCGCTCCTATTTCAGATAGCGTATTTGGCTAGGCGGCACCTTAAAGCGCATGAAATGACGAGTAAAATGCACTATTAAACTTCTATGATAGGGCAATCAGAGACCCGAATTGATCGTATTATATTATGGTTAATATAAGAATTCTGCGTAATTCTATCTCGTTTGTTCAATTTACGTAGCTCCAATTTCAGATAGCGCATTGGACTAGGCGGCATCTTAGAGCGCATGATATATCGAGTAAAATGCACTACTAAAATTCTCGTATAGGGCAATCAGAGACCTGATTAGGTCATCTCATATTATGGTTAATATAAGAATTCAGCGAAATTTTATCACATTTGTTCAACTTACTTCGCTCCTATTTCAGATAGCGTACTGGGCTCGGCGGCATCTTAAAGCGCGTGCAATGGCGAGTAAAATGCACTACTAAACTTCTATGATAGGGTAATCAGAGACCCGGTTAGATCATTTTATATTATGGTTAATATAGGAATTCAGTGTAATTCTATCACATTTGTTCAATTTACGTAGGTCCAATTTCAGATAGCGTATTAGCCTATGCGGCACCTTAAAGCGCACGAAATGGCCAGTAAAATGCACTATTAAACTTCTAGGGTAGGGCAAACAGAGACCCGATTAGATCATTTTAAATTGTGGTTAATATAAGAATTCTGCGTAATTCTATCACACTTGATCAATTTACGTAGCTCCAATTTCAGATAGCGTATTTGGCTAGGCGGCACCTTAAAGCGCATGAAATGACGAGTAAAATGCACTATTAAACTTCTATGATACGGCAATCAGAGACGCGATTAGATCATTTTATATTATGGTTAATATAGGAATTCAGTGTAATTCTATCACATTTGTTCAATTTACGTAGGTCCAATTTCAGATAGCGTATTAGCCTATGCGGCACCTTAAAGCGCACGAAATGGCCAGTAAAATGCACTATTAAACTTCTAGGGTAGGGCAAACAGAGACCCGATTAGATCATTTTAAATTATGGTTAATATAAGAATTCAGCGAAATTCAATCACATTTGTTCAATTTACGTCGCTCCAACATCAGATAGCGTATTGGGCTAGACGGCACCTTAAAGCGCATGAAATGCCGAGAAAAATGCACTATTAAACTTCTATGATAGAGCAATCAGAGACCCGATTAGATCCTTTCATATTATGGTTAATATAGGAATTCAGTGTAATTCTATCACATTTGTTCAATTTACGTAGGTCCAATTTCAGATAGCGTATTAGCCTATGCGGCACCTTAAAGCGCACGAAATGGCCAGTAAAATGCACTATTAAACTTCTAGGGTAGGGCAAACAGAGACCCGATTAGATCATTTTATATTATGGTTAATATAAGAATTCAGCGAAATTCAATCACATTTGTTCAATTTACGTCGCTCCAACATCAGATAGCGTATTGGGCTAGACGGCACCTTAAAGCGCATGAAATGCCGAGAAAAATGCACTATTAAACTTCTATGATAGAGCAATCAGAGACCCGATTAGATCCTTTCATATTATGGTTAATATAAGAATTCAGCGTTATTCTATCACATTTGTTCAATTTACGTCGCTCCTATTTCAGATAGCATATTGGGCTAAGCGGCATCATAAAGCGCATGAAATGACGAGAAAAAGGAACTATTAAGCTTCTATGATAGGGTAATCAGAGACCCGATTAGATCATTTTATATTATGGTTAATATAAGAATTCTGCGTAATTCTACCACACTTGTTCAATTTACGTCGCTCCAACTTCAGATAGCGTATCGGGATAAGCGGCACCTAAAAGCGCATGAAATGGCGAGCAAAATGCACTGCTAAACTTCGATGATAGGGCAATCGGAGACTCGATTAGATCATTTTATATTATTGTTAATATAAGAATTCAGCGTAATTTTATCACATTTGTTCAATTTACGTCGCGCCTATTTCAGATAGCATATTGGGCTAGGCGGCATCTTAAAGCGCGTGGAATGACGTGTAAAATGAACTACTAACCTTCTATGATAGGGCAATCAGAGACCCGATTAGATCATTTTATATTATGGTTAATATAAGAATTCTGCGTAAATCTATCACATTTGTTCAGTTTACGTCACTCCTATTTCAGATAGCGTATTGGGCTAGGCGGCACCTTAAAGCGCATGAAATGACGAGTAAAATGCACTACTTAACTTCTCGGATAGGGCAATCAGAGACCCGATTAGGTCATCTTATATTATGGTTAATATAAGAGTTCTGCGTAATTCTATCACATTTGTTCAATTTACGTGACTCCTATTTCAGATAGCGTATTGGGCTAGGCGGCACCTTAAAGCGCATGAAATGACGAGTAAAATACACTGTTAAACGTGTATGATAGGGCAATCAGAGAACTGATGAGATCATTATATGTTATTGTTAATATAAGAATTCAACATAATTTTATCACATTTGTTCAATTTACGTCGCGCCTATTTCAGATAGCGCATTGGGCTAGGTGGCATCTTAAAGCGCATGAAATGACGAGTAAAATGCACTATTAAACTTCTATGATAGGGCAATCAGAGACCCGAATAGATCATTTTAAATTGTGGTTAATATAAGAATTCTGCGTAATTCTATCACGATTGTTCAATTTACGTAGCTCCAATTTCTGATTGCGTATTGGGCTAGGCGGCATCTTAAAGCGCATGAAATGTCGAGTAAAATGCACTATTAAACTTCTATGATAGGGCAATCAGAGACCCGAATTGATCGTATTATATTATGGTTAATATAAGAATTCTGCGTAATTATATCACGTTTGTTCAATTTACGTGGCGCCTATTTCAGATAGCGTAATGGGCCAGGTGTCATCTTAAAGCGCATGAAATGACGAGTAAAATGCACTATTAAAATTCTATGATAGGGCAATCAGAGACCCGAATAGATCATTTTAAATTGCGGTTAATATAAGAATTCAGCGTAATTCTATCACATTTGTACAATTTACGACGCTCCTTAAATTCTTCTTTTCTCCTTAAAATCTTAAAGCGCATGAAATGCGGAGCAAAATGCACTATTCAACTTCTGTGATACGGCAATCTGAGATCCGATTAGATCATTTTATATTTTGATTAATATAAGAGTTCTGCGTAATTCTATCACATTTGTTCAATTTACGTCGCTCCAACTTCAGATAGCGTATCGGTATAAGCGGCACCTAAAAGCGCATGAAATGGCGAGCAAAATGCACTATTAAACCTCTATGATAGGGCAATCAGAGACCCGATTAGATCATTTTATATTATGGTTAATATAAGAATTCAGTGAAATTCTATCACATTTGTTCAATTTATGTCTCACCTATTTCAGATAGCGTATTGGGTTGGGCGGCACCTTAAAGCGCATGAAATTCCGAGAAAAATGCACTATTACACTTCTATGATAGAGCAATCAGAGACCCGATTAGATCCTTTCATATTATGGTTAATATAAGAATTCAGCGTTATTCTATCACATGTGTTCAATTTACGTCGCTCCTATTTCAGATAGCATATTGGGCTAAGCGGCATCATAAAGCGCATGAAATGCGGACCAAAATGCACTATTCAACTTCTGTGATACGGCAATCAGAGATCCGATTAGATCATTTCATATTATGATTAATATGAGAGTTCTGCGTAATTCTATCACACTTGTTCAATTTACGTAGCTCCAATTTCAGATAGCGTACTGGGCTAGGTGGCATCTTAAAGCGCATGAAATGGTGAGTGAAATGCTCTATTAAACTTCTATGATGGGGCAACCAGAGATCCGAATAGATCGTATTATATTATGGTTAATATAAGAATTCTGCGTAATTCTATCACGATTGTTCAATTTACGTAGCTCCAATTTCAGATAGCGTATTGGACTAGGCGGCATCTTAAAGCACATGAAATGGCGAGTAAAATGCACTATTAATCTTCTAGGGTAAGGCAAACAGAGACCCGATTAGATCGTTTTATATTACGGTTAATATAAGAATTCAGCGTAATTCTATCACATTTGTGCAACTTACGTCGCTCCTATTTCAGATAGCGTACTGGGCTAGGCGGCACCTTAAAGCGCGTGGAATGGCGAATAAAATGCACTATTAAACTTCTAGGGTAGGGCAAACGGAGACCCGATTAGATAATTTTATATTATGATTAATTTAAGAATTCAGTGTAATTCTATCACATTTGTTCAATTTACGTCCCTCCTATTTCAGATAGCGTATTGGTCTAAGCGGCATCTCAAAGCGCATGAAATGGCGAGTAAAATGCACTATTAAACTTCTAGGGTAAGGCAAACAGAGACACGATTAGATCATTTTATATTACGGTTAATATAAGAATTCAGTGTAATTCTATCACATTTGTTCAACTTACGTCGCTCCAATTTCAGATAGCGTACTGGGCTAGGCGGCTGCTTAAAGCGCGTGGAAGGGCGAGTAAAATGCACTACTAAACTTCTATGATAGGGCGATCAGAGACCCGATTAGATCATTTTATATTTTGTTTAATATAAGTTTTCAGGGAAATTCTATCACATTTGTTCAATTTACGTTGCTCCTATTTCGGATAGCGTATTAGGCTGAGCGGCATCTCAAAGCGCATGAAATGGCGAATAAAATGCACTTTTAAACTTCTAGGCTAGGGCGAACAGAGGCCCGATTAGATCATTTTACATTATGGTTAATAAAAGAATTCAGGGAAATTCTATCGCATTTGTTCAATTTACATCTCTCCTATTTCAGATAACGTATTGTGCTAAGCGGCATCTCAAAGCGCATGAAATGACGAGTAAAATGCACTACTAAACTTCTAGGGTCGGGCAAACGGAGACCCGATTAGATCATTTTATATAAAGGTTAATTTAAGAATTCAGCGAAATTCTATCATATTTGTTCAATTTACGTCGCTCCTATTTCAGATAGCGTTTTGGGCTAAGCGGCATCTCAAAGCGCATGAAATGGCGAGTAAAATGCACTATTAAACTTCTAGGCTAGGGCGAACAGAGACCCGATTAGATCATTTTACATTAAGATTAATATAAGAATTCAGCGAAATTCTATCACATTTGTTCAATTTACGTCGCTTATATTTCAGATAGCGTATTGGGCTAAGCGGCATCTCACAGCGCATGAAATGGCGAATAAAATGCACTATTAAACTTCTAGGCTAGGGCGAACAGAGATCCGATTAGATCATTTTACATTATGGTTAATAAAAGAATTCAGCGAAATTCTATCGCATTTGTTCAATTTACATCTCTCCTATTTCAGATAACGTATTGGGCTAAGAGGCATCTCAAATCGCATGAAATGGCGAGTAAAATGCACTATTAAACTTCTAGGGTAGGGCAAACAGAGACCCGATTAGATCATTTTATATTAAGGTTAATTCAAGAATTCAGCGAAATTCTATCATATTTGTTCAATTTACGTCGCTCCTATTTCAGATAGCGTGTTGGGCTAAGCGGCATCTCAAAGCGCATGAAATGTCGAGTAAAACGTACTACTAAACTTCTAGGATAAGGCAAACAGAGACCCGATTAGATCATTTTAAATTACGGTTAATATAAGAATTCAGCGTAATTCTATAACATTTGTTCAACTTACGTCGCTCCTATTTCAGGTAGCGTACTGGGCTAGGCGGCATCTTAAAGGGCGTGGAATGGCGAGTAAAATGCACTACTAAACTTCTATGATAGGGCAATCAGAGACCCGATTAGATCATTTTATATTTTGATTAATATTAGGTTTCAGGGAAATTCTATCACATTTGTTCAATTTACGTCGCTCCTATTTCAGATAGCGTATTGGGCTAAGCGGCATCTCAAAGCGCATGAAATGACAAGTGAAATGCACTATTAAACTTCTAGGGTAGGGCGAACAGAGACCCGATTAGATCATTTTACATTAAGATTAATTTAAGAATTCAGCGAAATTCTATCACATTTGTTCAATTTACATCGTTCCTATTTCAGATAGCGTACTGGGCTAGGCGGCATCGTAAAGCGCGTGGAACGGCGAGGAAAATGCACTGTTAAACTTCTATGATAGGGCAATCAGAGACCCGATTAGATCATTTTATATTTTGGTTAATATAAGAATTCAGGGAAATTCTATCACATTTGTTCAATTTACGTCGCTCCTATTTCAGATAGCGTATTGGGCTAAGAGGCATCATAAAGCGCATGAAATGGCGAGTAAAATGCACTATTAAACTTCTAGGGCAGGGCAAACAGAGACCCGATTAGATCATTTTATATTATAGTTAATTTAAGAATTCAGCAAAATTCTATCACATTTGTTCAATTTACGTCGCTCCTATTTCAGATAGCGTATTGGGCTAAGCGGCATCTCAAAGCGCATGAAATGGCGAGTAAAATGTACTACTAAACTTCTAGGATAAGACAAACAGAGACCCGATTAGATCATTTTAAATTACGGTTAATATAAGAATGCAGCGTAATTCTATCACATTTGGTCAACTTACATCGCTCCTATTTCAGATAGCGTATTGGGATAAGCGGCATCTCAAAGCGCATGAAATAACGAGTAAAATGCACTATTAAACTTCTAGGGTAGGGCAGACAGAGATCCGATTACATCATTTTATATTATGTTTAATTTAAGAATTCAGCGAAATTCTATCACATTTGTTCAATTTACGTCGCTCCAGTTTCAGACAGCGTATTGGGCTAAGCGGCACCTTAAAGCGCATGAAATGACGAGTAAAATGCACTATTAAACTTCTATGATGGGGCAATCAGAGACCCGAATTGATCGTATTATATTATGGATAATATAAGAATTCTGCGTAATTCTATCACATTTGTTCAATTTACGTCGCTCCTATTTCAGATAGCGTATTGGGATAGGCGGCATCTTAAAGCGCATGGACTGGCGAGTAAAATGCACTATTAAACTTCTATGATAGGGCAATCAGAGACCCGATTAGATCATTCTATATTATGGTTAATATAAGAATTCAGCGAAATTCTATCACATTTGTTCAATTTACGTCGCTCCAGTTTCAGATAGCGTATTGGGCTGGGCGGCTTATCAAAGCGCGTGGAAGGGCGAGTAAAATGCACTAGTAAACTTCTATTATAGGCAAATCAGAGTCCCAGTTAGATCATTTTATATTTTGTTTAATATAAGATTTCAGGGAAATTCTATCACATTTGTTCAATTTACGTCGCTCCTATTTCAGATAGCGTATTGGGCTAAGCGGCATCTCAAAGCGCTTGAAATGACGAGTGAAATGCACTATTAAACTTCTTGGGTAGGGCGAACAGAGACCTGATTACGTCATTTTATATTATGGTTAATATAAGAATTCAGCAAAATTCTATCACATTTGTTCAATTTACGTCGCTCCTATTTCAGATAGCGTATTGGGCTAAGCGGCACCTGAAAGCGCATGAAATGACGAGTAAAACGTACTATTAAGCTTCTATGATAGGGCAATCAGGGACCCGATTATACCATTTTGTATTATTGTTAATATAAGAATGCATCGTAATTTTATCACATTTGTTCAAATTACGACGCCCCTATTTCAGATAGCGTATTGGGCTAGGCTGCACCTTAAAGCGCATGAAATGATGAGTAAAATGCACTATTAAACTTCTATGATAGGGCAATCAGAGACCCGATTAGATCATTTTATATTATGGTTAATTTATGAATTCAGCGAAACTCTATCACACTTGTTCAATTTACGTCGCTCATATTTCAGTTAGCGTATTGGGCTAGGCGGCACCTTAAAGCGCATGAAATGACGAGTAAAATGCACTATTAAACTTCTATGATAGGGCAATCAGAGACCCGATCAGATCATTTTAAATTATGGTTAATATAAGAATTCTGCGTAATTCTATCACATTTGTTCAATTTACGACGCTCCTATTTCAGATAGCGTATTGGGAGAGGCGGCATCTTAAAGCGCATGAAGTGACGAGTAAAATGCACTATTAACCTTCTGTGATAGAGCAATCAGAGATCCGATTAGATCATTGTATATTATTGTTATTATAAGAATTCAGCGTAATTTTATCACATTTGTTCAATTTAGGTCGCCCCTATTTCAGATATCGTATTGGGCTAGGTGGCATCTTAAAGCGCATGATATGTCGAGTAAAATGCACTATTAAACTTCTAGGGTAGGGCGAACAGAGACCCGATTAGATCATTTTATATTATGATTAATTTAAGAATTCAGCGAAATTCTGTCACATTTGTTCAATTTACGTCGCTCCTATTTCAGTTAGCGTATTGGGCCAAGCGCACCTTAAAGCGCATGAAATGACGAGTAACATGCACTACTAAACTTCTCGGATAGGGCAATCAGAGACCCGATTAGATCATTTTATAGTATGGTTCATTTTAGAATTCAGCGAAATTCTATCACATTTGTTCAATTTACGTCGCTCCTATTTCAGATAGCGTACTGGGCTACCCGGCATCTTAAAGCGCGTAGAATGACGAGCAAAATGCAGTATTAAACTTCTATGATGGGGCAATCAGAGACCCGAATAGATCGTACTATATTATGGTTAATATAAGAATTCTGCGTAATTCTATCACATTTGTTCAATTCATGTCGCTCCTATTTCAGATAGCGTATTGGGCTAGGCGGCACCTTAAAGCGCATGAAATGACGAGTGAAATGCACTATCGAACTTCTATCATAGGGCAATTAGAGACCCGAATAGATCGTATTATATTATGGTTAATATAAGAATTCTGCGTAACTCTATCACGTTTGTTCAATTTACGTAGCTCCAATTTCAGATAGCGTATTGGACTAGGCGGCATCTTAAAGCGCATGAAATGTCGAGTAAAATGCACTACTAAACTTCTAGGATAGGGCAATCAGAGAACCGATTAGATCATTTTATAATATGGTTAATATAAGATTTCTGCGTAATTCTATCACATTTGTTCAATTTATGTCGCTCCAATTTCAGATAGCGTATTGGGCTAAGCGGCACCTTAAAGCGCATGAAATGGCGAGCAAAATGCAGTATTAAACTTCTATGATGGGGCAATCAGAGACCCGAATAGATCGTACTATATTATGGTTAATATAAGAATTCTGCGTAATTCTATCACATTTGTTCAATTTATGTCGCTCCTGTATCAGATAGCGTATTGGGCTAAGCGGAACCTTAAAGCGCATGAATTGAAGAGTAAAATGCACTGTTAAACTTCAATGATAGGGCAATCAGAGTCCCGAATACATCATTTTATATTATTGTTAATAAAAGAATTGAACGTAATATTATCACGTTTGTTCAATTTACGTCGCCCCTATTTCAGATAGCGTATTGGGCTAGGCGGCATCTAAAAGCGCATGAAATGTCGAGTAAAATGCACTATTAAACTTCTATCATGGGGCAATCAGAGAACCGATTAGATCATTCTATATTATGGTTAATATATGAATTCTGCGTAATTCTATTACATTTGTTCCATTTACGTCGCTCCTATTTCAGATAGCGTATTGGGATAGGCGGCATCTTAAAGCGCATGGAATGACGAGTAAAATGCGCTATTAAACCTCTATGGTAGGGCAATCAGGGACCTCATTAGATCATTCTATATTATGGTTAATATAAGAATTCAGCGACATTCTATCACATTTGTTCAATTTACGTCGCTCCAGTTTCAGATAGCGAATTGGGATAGGCGGCATCTTAAAGCGCATGCACTGACGAGTAAAATGCACAATTAAACTTCTATGTTGGGGCAATCAGAGACCCGATTCGATAATTTTATATTATGGGTAATATAAGAATTCAGCGTAATTTTATCACATTTGTTCAATTTACGTCGCCCCTCTTTCAGATAGCGTACTGGGCTAGGTAGCATCTTAAAGCGCATGAAATGTTGAGTTAAATGCTCTATTAAACTTCTAGGGTAGGGCAAACAGAGACCCGATAGATCATTTTATATTATGGTTAATATAAGAATTCGGCGTAATTCTATCACATTTGTTCAATTTACGAGGCTCCTATTTCAGATAGCGTATTGGGCTAAACGGCACCTTAAAGCGCATGAAATGTCGAGTAAAATGCACTACTAAACTTCTAGGATAGGGCAATCAGAGACCCGATTAGATCATTCTATATTATGGTTAATATAAGAATTCAGCGAAATTCTATCACATTTGCTCAATTTACGTCGCTCCTATTTCAGACAGCGTATTGGGGTGGACAGTACCTTAAAGCGCATGAAATGACGAGTAGAGTGCACTATTGAACTTCAATGATAGGGCAATCAGAGACCCGATTAGATCATTTTAAATTATGGTAAAGATAAGTATGCAGCGTAATTCTATCACATTTGTTCAATTTACGTCGCTCCAGTTTCAGATACCGTATTGGGCTAAGCGGCACCTTAAAGCGCATGAAATGACGAGTAAAATGCACTATTAAACTTCTATGATGGGGCAATCAGAGACCCGAATTGATCGTATTATATTATGGATAATATAAGAATTCTGCGTAATTCTATCACATTTGTTCAATTTACGTCGCTCCTATTTCAGATAGCGTATTGGGATAGGCGGCATCTTAAAGCGCATGGACTGACGAGTAAAATGCACTATTATACTTCTATGATAGGGCAGTCAGAGACCCGATTAGATCATTCTATATTATGGTTAATATAAGAATTCAGCGTATTTTATCACATATGTTCAATTTACGTGGCCCCTATCTCAGATAGCGTACTGGGCTAGGTAGTATCTTAAAGCGCATGAAATGTCGAGTAAAATGCGCTATTAAACTTCTAGGGTAGGGCAAACAGAGACCCGATTAGATCATTTTATATTATGGTTAATATAAGAATTCTGCGTAATTCTATCACATTTGTTGAATTTACGACGCTCCTATTTCAGATAGTATATTGGGCTAAGCGGCACCTTAAAGCGCATGAAATGGCGAGTAAAATGCACTATTAAACTTCTATGATAGGGCAAGCAGTGTCCCGAATAGATCATATTATATTATGGTTAATATAAGAATTCTGCGTAATTCTATCACATCTGTTCAATTTACGTCGCTCGTATTTCAGATAGCGTATTGGGCGCGACGGCATCTTAAATCGCGTGGAATAACGAGTAAAATGCACTATTAACCTTCTATGATAGGGCAAACAGAGACCCAATTAGATCACTTTATATTATGGTTAATTTATGGATTCAGTGAAACTCTATCACACTTATTCAATTTACGTAGCTCCAATTTCAGATAGCATATTAGGCTAGGCGGCACCTTAAAGCGCATGAAATCACGAGTAAAATGCACCATTAAAGTTCTATGATAGGACAATCAGAGACCCGATTAGATCACTTTAAATCATGGTTAATGTAAGAATTCAGCTTAATTCTATCACATTTGTTCCACTTACGTCGCTGCTATTTCTAATAGCGTACTGGGCTAAGCGGCGCCTTAAAGCGTATGAAATGACAAGTAAAATGCACTGTTAAAGTTCTATGGTAGGGCAATCAGCGACCTGTTTAGATCATTTTATATTATTGTTAATATAAGAATTCAGCGTAATTTGATCACATGTGTTGAATTTTCGTCGCCCCTATTTCAGATAGCGTATTGGGCTAGGTGGCATCTTAAAGCGCATGATATGTCGTGTAAAATGCACTATTAAACTTCTAGGGTAGGGCGAACAGAGACCCGATCAGATCATTTTATAGTATGGTTAATATAAGAATGCTGCGTAATTCAATCACATTTCTTCAATTTACGTCACTCCTATATCAGATAGCGTATTGGGCTAGGCGGCATATTAAAGCGCGTGGAATGGCGAGTAAAATGCACTACTAACCTTCAATGATAGGGCAATCACAGACCCGTTTAGATCATTTCAGATTATTGTTAATATAAGAATTCAGCGTAATTTGATCACATTTGTTGAATTTGCGTCGCCCCTATTTCAGATAGCGTATTGGGCTAGGTGGAATCTTAAAGCACATGAAATGGCGAGTAAAATGCACTATTAAACTTCTATGATAGGGCAATCAGAGACCCGATTAGATCATTTTAAATTATGGTTAGTATAAGAATTCTGCGTAATTCTATCACATTTGTTCAATTTGCGTCGCTCCTATTTCAGATAGCGTATTGGGATAAGCGGCAGCTTAAAGCGCATGAACTGTCCAGGTAAAATGCACTATTAAGCTTCTATTATAGGGTAAACAGAGACCCGATTAGATCATTTTATATTATGGTTAATTTAAGAATTCAGCGAAGCTTTATCACACTTGTTCAATTTCCGTAGCTCCAATTTCAAACAGCGTATTGGGCTAGGCGGCACCTTAAAGCGCATGAAATGACGAGTAAAATGCACTACTAAACTTCTACGATAGGGCAATCAAGGACCCGATTAGATCTTTTTAAATTATGGTTAGTATAAGAATTCTGCGAAATCCTATCACATTTGTTCAATTTACGTCGCTCCTATTTCATACAGCGTATTGGGCTAAGCGGCACCTTAAAGCGCATGAAATGACGAGTAAAATGCACTATTAAACTTCTATGATAGGGCAATCAGAGACCCGATCAGATCATTTTAAATTATGGTTAATTTATGAATTCAGCGAAACTCTATCACACTTGTTCAATTTACGTCGCTCCTATTTCAGTTAGCGTACTGGGCTAGGCGGCACCTTAATCCGCATGAAATGACGAGTAAAATGCACTATTCACCTTCTGTGATAGGGCAATCAGAGACCCGATTAGATCATTGTATATTATTGTTATTATAAGAATGCAGCGTAATTTTATCACATTTGTTCAATTTACGTCGCCCCTATTTCAGATATCGTATTGGGCTAAGTGGCATCTTAAAGCGCTTGATATGTCGAGTAAAATGCACTATTAAACTTCTAGGGTAGGGCGAACAGAGACCCGATTAGATCATTTTATATTATGGTTAATATAAGAATGCTGCGTAATTCAATCACATTCCTTCAATTTACGTCACTCCTATTTCAGATAGCGTATTGTGCTAAGCGGCATCTTAAAGCGAATGAAATGTCTTGTAAAATGCTCTATTAAACATCTAGGGTAGGCCAAACAGAGTGCCGGTTAGATCATTTTATATTATGATAAATTTAAGAATGCAGCGTAATTGTATCACATTTGTACAATTTACGTCGCCCCTACTTCAGATAGCGTATTGGGCTAGCCGGCATCTTAAAGCGCGTGGAATGACGCGTAAAATGCACTACTAACTTTCTCGGATACGGACATCAGAGACCCTATTAGAACATTTTATATTATGGTTAATATAAGAATTCTGCGTAATTCTATCACATTTATTCAATTCACGTCGCTCCTATTTCAGATAGCGTATCGGGCTAGGCGGCATCTTAAAGCGCATGAAATGGCGAGTAAAATGCACTATTAAACTTCGATGATAGGGCAATCAGAGACCCGATTAGATCATTTTATATTATGGTTAATATAAGAATTCTGCGTAATTCTATCACATTTGTTCAATTTACGTCGCTCCTATTTCAGATGGCGTATTGGGCTAGGCGGCACCTTGAAGCGCATCAAATGAGGAGTAAAATGAGCAGCTACGCTTCTAGGATAGGGCAATCAGAGGCCCGATTAAATCATCTTATGGAATGATTAATATAAGAATTTAGCGTAATTCTATCACATTTGTTCAATTTACGTCGCTCCTATTTCAGATACAGTATGGGTCTAAGCGGCATCTTAAAGCGCATGAAATGTCGAGTAAAATGCACCATTAAACTTCTATGATAGGGCAATCAGAGACCCGATTAGATCATTTTATATTATGGTTAATATAAGAATTCAGCGCAATTCTATCACGTTTGTTCAATTTACGTAGCTCCTACTTCAGATAGCGTATTGGGTTAAGAGGCATCTTAAAGCGCATGAAATGCCATGTAAAATGCACTACTAAGCTTCTAGGATAGGGCAATTAGAGATCCGATTAGGTCATCTTATATAATGATTAATATAAGGATCCAGCGTAATTCTATCACATTTCTTTAATTTACGTCGGTCCTATTTCAGATAGTATATTGGGCTTGGCGGCATCTTAAAGCGCGTGGAATGACGAGTAAAATGCACTACTAACCTTCTATGATAGGGCAATCAGAGACCCGATTAGATCATTTTATATTATGATTAATATATGAATTCAGCGTAATTGAACCACATTTACTCAATTCACGTCGCTCCTATTTCAGATAGCGTATTGGGCTAAGCGGCATCTCAAAGCGCATGAAGTGACGAGTGAAATGCACTATTAAACTTTTATGAAAGGGCAATCAGAGACCCGAATAGATCATATTATATTATGGTTAATATAAGGATTCTGCGTAATTCTATCACACTTCTTCAATTTACGTCGCTCCTACTTCAAATAGTGCATTGGGCTAAGCGGCATCTTAACGCGAATGAAATTTCGAGAAAAATGCACTATTAAACATCTAGGGTCGGGCAAACAGAGAGCCGATTAGATCATTTTATGTTATGGTTAATTTAAGAATTCAGCGTAATTCTATCACATTTGTTCAATTTACGTCGCTCCTACTTCAGATAGCGTATTGTGCTAAGCGGCATCTTAATGCGAATGAAATGTCTTGTAAAATGCTCTATTAAACATCTAGGGTAGCGCAAACAGAGAGCCGATTAGATCATTTTATATTATGATAAATTTAAGAATTCAGCGCAATTGTATCACGTTTGTTCAATTTACGTCGCCCCTACTTAAGATAGCGTATTGGGCTAGCTGGCATCTTAAAGCGCGTGGAATGACGTGTAAAATGCACTACTAACCTTCTATGATAGGGCAATCAGAGACTTGATTAGATCATTTTATATTATTTCTCATATAAGAATTCTGCGTAACTCTATCACATTTGTTCAATCTACGTCGCTCCTATTTCAGATTGCGTATTGGGCTAGACGGCACCTTAAAGAGCATGAAATGGCGAGTAAAATGCACTATTAAACTCCTATGATAGGGCAGTCAGAGACCCGAATAGAACATATTATATTATGGTTAATATAAGAATTCTGCGCAATTCTATCACGTTTGTTCAATTTACGTAGCTCCAATTTCAGATAGCGTATTGTGCTAAGCGGCATCTTAGAGCGCGTGAAATGTCGAGTAAAATGCAGTATTAAACTTCTAGGCTAGGGCGAACAGAGACCCGATTAGATCATTTTACATTATGGTTAATAAAAGAATGCAGGGAAATTCTATCACATTTGTTCAATTTACGTCGCTCCTATTTCAGATACAGTATGGGTCTAAGCGGCCTCTTAAAGCGCATGAAATGGCGAGTAGAATGCACTTTTAAACTTCGATGATAGGGCAATCAGAGACCCGATTAGATCATTTTATATTATGGTTAATATAAGAATTTACCGTAATTCTATCACATTTGTGCAATTTACGTCGCTCCTATTTCAGATACAGTATGGGTCTAAGCGGCATCTTAAAGCGCGTGGAATGACGAGTAAAATGCACTACTAACCTTCTATGATAGGGCAATCAGAGACCCGATTAGATCATATTATATTATGGTTAATATAAGAATTGTGCGTAATTCTATCACATTTGTTCAATTTACGTCACGCCTACTACAAATAGTGTATTGGGCTAAGCTGCATCTTAACGCGACTGGAATGTCCAGTAAAATGCACTGTTGAACATCTAGGGTCGGGCAAACAGAGAGCCGATTAGATCATTTTATATTATGGTTAATTTAAGAATTCAGGTTGATTCTATCACATTTGTTCAATTTACATCGCTCCTACTTCGGATGGCGTATTGGGCTAAGCGGCCTCTTAAAGCGCATGAAATGGCGAGTAAAATGCACTACTAAACTTCTTTGATAGGGCAATCAGAGACCCGATTAGATCATTTTACATTATTGTTAATATAAGAATTCTGCGTAATTTTATCACATTTGTTCAATTTACGACGCTCATATTTCATATAACGTATTGGGCTAGGCGGCACCTTAAAGCGCATTAAATGACGAGTAAAATGCACTATTAAACTTCTATGATAGGGCAATCAGAGAACAGAACAGATCGCATTATATTATTGTTAATATCAGGATTCTGCGTAGTTCTATCACATTTGTTCAATTTACGTATCTCCAATATGAGAGAGCGGATTGGGCTAGACGGCACCTTAAAGCGCATGAAATGACGAGTAAAATGAACTAGTAAACGTCTTTGTTAGGGCAATCAGAGACCCGATTAGATCATTTTATATCATTGTTAATATAACAATTCAGCGTAATTTTATCACATTTGTTTAATTTACGTCGCTCCAATTTCAGATAGTGTATTGGGCTAGGCGGCACCTTAAAGCGCATTAAATGACGAGTAAAATGCACTATTAAACTTCTATGATAGGGCAATCAGAGAACAGAACAGATCGCATTATATTATTGTTAATATCAGGATTCTGCGTAGTTCTATCACATTTGTTCAATTTACGTATCTCCAATATGAGAGAGCGGATTGGGCTAGACGGCACCTTAAAGCGCATGAAATGACGAGTAAAATGCACTACTAAACTTCTTTGATAGGGCAATCAGAGACCCGATTAGATCATTTTACATTATTGTTAATATAAGAATTCTGCGTAATTTTATCACATTTGTTCAATTTACGACGCTCATATTTCATATAACGTATTGGGCTAGGCGGCACCTTAAAGCGCATTAAATGACGAGTAAAATGCACTATTAAACTTCTATGATAGGGCAATCAGAGAACAGAACAGATCGCATTATATTATTGTTAATATCAGGATTCTGCGTAGTTCTATCACATTTGTTCAATTTAGGTATCTCCAATATGAGAGAGCGGATTGGGCTAGACGGCACCTTAAAGCGCATGAAATGATGAGTAAAATGCACTACTAAACTTCTTTGATAGGGCAATCAGAGACCCGATTAGATCATTTTACATTATTGTTAATATAAGAATTCTGCGTAATTTTATCACATTTGTTCAATTTACGACGCTCATATTTCATATAACGTATTGGGCTAGGCGGCACCATAAAGAGCATGAAATAACGAGTAAAATGCACTATCCAACTTCTATGATAGGGCAATCAGAGACCCGATTAGATCATTTTATATTATGGTTAATATAAGAATTCAGCCTAATTTTATCACATTTGTTCAATTTACGTTGCTCCTATTTCAGATAGCGTATTGGGATAGGAGGCACCTTATGGTGCATGGAATGACGAGTAAAATGCACTATTAAACTTCTATGAGAGGGCAATCAGAGACCTGATTAGATCATTTTATATTATGGTTAATATAAGAATTATGCGTAATTCTATCACATTCGTTCAATTTACGTCGCTCCTATATCATATAACGTATTGGGCTAGGCGGCATCTTTAAGCGCATGAAATGTCGAGTAAAATGCACTACTAAACTTCACGGATAGGGCAATCAGAGACTCGATTAGATCATCTTATATTATGATTAACATAAGATTTCAGTGTAATTCTATCACATTTGTTCAATTTACGTCGCTCCTACTTCAGATAGCATCCTGGGCTAGACCGCATCTTAAAGCGCGTGGAATGACGAGTAAAATGCACTATTAAACTTCTATGATAGGGCAATCAGAGACCCGATTAGATCATTTTATATTATTGTTAATATAAAAATGCAGAGTAATTTTAGCACATTTGTTCAATTTACGTCGCCCCTATTTCAGATAGCGTACTGGGCTAGGTAGCATCTTAAAGCGCATGAAATGTCGAGTTAAATGCACTATTAAACTTCTAGGGTAGGGCAAACAGAGACCCGATTAGATCATTTTATATTATGGTTAATATAAGAATTCTGCGTAATTCTATCACATTTGTTCACTTTACGACGCTCCTATTTCAGATAGCGTATTGGGCTAGGCGTCATCTTAAAGCGCATGAAATGTCGAGTAAAATGCACTATTAAACTTCTAGGGTAGGGCAAACGGAGACCAGACTAGATCATTTTATATTATGATTAATATAAGAATTCTGCGTAATTCTATCACATTTGATCAATTTACGTCGCTCCTCTTTCAGATAGCGTATTGGGCTAGGCGGCACCTTAAAGCGCATGAAATGACGAGTAAAATGCACTATTAAACCTCTATGATAGGGCAAACAGAGACCCGAATAGATCATATTATATTATGGTTGATATAAGAATTCAACGAAATTGTGTCACATTTGTTTAATTCACGTCGTTCCTATTTCATATAGCGTTTTGGGCTAAGCGGCATCTCAAAGAGCCTGATATGGCGAGTGAAATGTACTATTCAACTTCTAGGGTAGGGCAAACAGAGACCCGATTAGATCATTTTATATTATGGTTCATATAAGAATTCTGCGTAATTCTATCACATTTGTTCAATTTACGTCGCTCCTATTTCAGATAGCGTACTGGACTAGGCGGCATCTTAAAGCGCGTGGAATGGCGAGTAAAATGCACTACAAAGCTTCTAGGATAGGGCAATCAGAGTCCCGATTAGATCATCTTATGTTATTGCTAATTTAAGAATTCATCGTAACTCTATCACATTTGTGCAATTCACGTCGCTCCTATTTCAGATAGCGTATTGGTCTAAGTGGCATCTTAAAGCGCATGCAATGTCGAGTAAAATTCTGTACTAAACTTGTAGGATAGGTCAATCTGAGACCCGATTAGATCATCTCATATTATATTTAATTTAACAATTCGTCGTAACTCTATCACATTTGTTCAATTCACGTAGCTCCAAGTTCAGATAGCGTATTGGGATAGGCGGCACCTTAAAGCGCATGAAATCACGAGAAAAATGCACTACTAAACTTCTTTGATAGGGCAATCAGAGACCCGATTAGATCATTTTGTATGTTGGTTAATATAAGAATTCAGCGAAATTCTATCACATTTGCTCAATACGTCGCTCCTATTTCAGATAGCGTATTGGGCGAGGCGGCATCTTAAAGCGCATGAAATGTCGAGTAAAATGCACTGCTAAACTTCTCGGATAGGGCAATCAGAGACACGATTAAGTCATCTTATATTATGGTTAATATAAGAATTCTGCGTAATTCTATCACACTTGTTCAATTTACGTCGCTCCAACTGCAGATTGCGTATTGGGCTAGACGGCACCTTAAAGAGCATGAAATGACGAGTAAAATGCACTATTAGACTTCTATGATAGGGCCATCAGAGACCCGAATAGATCATATTATATTATGGTTAATATAAGAATTCTGCGCAATTCTATCATGTTTGTTTAATTTACGTAGCTCCAATTTCAGATAGCGTATTGGGCTGTCTGGCATCTTAAAGCGCATGAAATGCCGATCAGAGTGCACTATTCAACTTCTATGATAGGGCAATCAGAGACCCGATTAGATCATTTTATATTATGGTTAATATAAGAATTCTGCGTAACTCTATCACATTTATTCAATTTACGCAGATCCAATTTCAGATAGCGGATTGGGCTAGACGGCACCTTAATGCGCATGAAATGAAGAGTAAAACGCACTACTGAACATCTTTGATAGGGCAATCAGAGACCCGATTACATCATTTTATATTATGGTTAATATTAGAATTCAGCGAAATTCTATCACATTTGTTCAATTTTCGTCGCTCCTATTTCAGATAGCGTATTGGGCAAGGCGGCATCTTAAAGGGCATGAAATGTCGAGTAAAACGCAATACTAAACTTCTAGGATAGGGCAATCAGAGACCCGATTAGATCATTTTATATTATGATTAATATAAGAATTCAGTGTAATTCTATCACATTTGTTCAATTTGCGTCGCTCCTATTTCAGATAGCGTATTGGGCTAGGCGGCACCTTAAAGCGCATGACTGGCGAGTAAAATATACTATTAAACTTCTGTGATAGGGCAATCAGAGACCCGAATAGATCATATAATATGAACGTTAATATAAGAATTCTGCGTAATTTTATCACATTTGTTCAATTTACGTCGCCCCTATTTCAGATAGCGTATTGGGCTAGGTGGCATCTTAAAGCCCATGAAATGTCGAGTAAAATGCACTATTAAACTTCTATGACAGCGCAATCAGAGACCCGAATAGATCATATAATATGAACGTTAATATAAGAATTCTGCGTAATTTTATCACATTTGTTCAATTTACGTCGCCCCTATTTCAGATAGCGTATTGGGCTATGCGGCACCTTAAAGCGCATGATATGTCGAGTAAAATGCACTACTAAGTTTCTAGGATAGGGCAATCAGAATCCCGATTAGATCATCTTATATTGTTGTTAATTTAAGAATTCAGTATGACTGTATCACATTTGTCCAATTCACGTCACTCCTACAGCAGATATCGTATTGAGATAGGCGGCACCTTCAAGCGCATGAAATGTTGAGTGAAATGCACTAGGAAACATCTCGGATAGGGCAACCAGAGACCCGATTAGGTGATCTTATATTATGATTAATATAAGGATGCTCCGTAATTCTATCACATTTGTGCAATTTACGTCGCTCCTATTTCAGATAGCGTATTGGGCTATACGGCGACTTAACGCTCGTGGAATGACGAGTAAAATGCACTGTTAAACTTCTATGATAGGGCAATCAGTGACCCGAATAGATCGTATTATATTATGGTTAATACAACAATTCTGCGTAATTCTATCACGTTTGTTCAATTTACGTAGCTCCAATTTCAGATAGCGTATTGGACTAGGCGGCATCATAAAGCTCATGAAATGTCGAGTAAAATGGACTACTAAACTTCTCGGATAGGGCAATCAGAATCGCGATTAGATCATCTTATATTATTGTTAATTTAACAATTCATCGTAACTGTATCACATTTGTCCAATTCACGTCGGTCCTACACCAGATATCGTATTGAGATAGGCGGCATCTCAAAGCGCATGAAATGTCGAGTAAAATTCACTACTAAACTTCTCGGATAGGGCAATCAGAGACCCGATTAGGTCATCTTATATTATGATTAATATAAGAATTCTGCGTAATTCTATCACATTTGTTCAATTTACGTCGCTCCAATTTGAGATAGCGGATTGGGCTAGGCGGCACCTTAAAGGGCATGAAATGGCAAGTAAAATGCACCATTAAACTTCTATGATAGGGCAATCAGAGACCAGATTAGATCATTTTATATTATTGTTAATATAAGCATTCAACGTGATTTTATCACATTTGTTCAATTTACGTCGCCCCTATTTCAGATAGCGTATTGGGCTAGGTGACATCTTAAAGCGCATGAAATGTCGAGTAAAATGCACTATCAAACTTCTAGGGTAGGGCAAACAGAGACCAGATTAGGTCATCTTATATTATGGTTAATATAAGAATTCAGCGAAATTCTATCACATTTGTTCAATTTACGTCGCTCCTATTTCAGATAGCGTATTGGGCTAGGCGGCACCATAAAGCGCATGAAATGACGAGTAAAATGCACTATTAAACTCCTATGATAGGGCAATCACAGACCCGATTAGATCATTTTATATTGTTGTTAATATAAGATTTCAACGTAACTTTATCACATTTGTTCAATTTACGTCGCTCCTATTTCAGATAGCGTATTCGGCTAAGCGGCATCTTAAAGCGCATGAAATGTCGAGTAAAATGCACTTCTAAACTTCTAGGATAGGGCAATCAGAGACCCGTTTAGATCATCTTATATTATGATTAATATAAGAATTCAGTGTAATTTTATCACATTTGTTCAATTTACGTCGCTCCTATTTCAGATAGCGTATCGGGCTAGGCGGCACCTTAAAGCGCATGAAATGACGAGTTAAATGCGCTATTAAACTTCAATGTAATCGGAGACACGATTAGATCATTTTATATTATTGTTAATAAAAGATTTCGGCGTAATTTTATCACATTTGTTCAATTTACGTCGCCCCTATTTCACATAGCGTATTGGGCTAGATTGCATCATAAACCGCATGAAATGTCGAGTAAAATGCACAATTAAAATTCTAGGGTAGGGCAAACAGAGAGCCGATTAGATCATTTTATATTATGGTTAATTGAAGAATTCAGCGACACTCTATCACACTTGTTCAAATTACGTAGCTCCAATTTCAGATAGCGTATTGGGCTAACGGGCAGTTTAAAGCGCATGAAATGACGAGTAGAATGCACTATTAAACTTCTATGATAGGGCAATCGGAGACACGATTAGATCATTTTATATTATTGTCAATATAAGAATTCGGCGTAATGTTATCACATTTGTTCAATTTACGTCGCCCCTACTTCAGATAGCGTACTGGGCTAGGTAGCATCTTAAAGCGCATGAAATGTCGAGTAAAATGCACTATTAAACTTCTAGGGTAGGGCAAACAGAGACCCGATTATATCATTTTATGTTATGGTTAATACAAGAATTCTGCGTAATTCTATCACATTTGTTCAATTTACGACGCTCCTATTTCAGATAGTATATTGGGCTATGCGACATCTTAAAGCTCGTGGAATGTGGAGTAAAATGCACTAC
>CAKAJE020002057.1:0-73990 GCA_916610135.2 Macropis europaea
TTTAGTAGTGCATTTTACTCGCCATTTCATGCGCTTTGAGATGCCGCTTAGTGCAATACGCTATCTGAAATATGAGCGACGTAAATTGAACAAATGTGATAGAATTTCGCTGAATTCTTATATTAACCGAAATATAAAATGATCTAAGCGGGTCTCTGTTTGCCCTACCCTAGAAGTTTAATAGTGCATTTCACTCGTCATTTCATGCGCTTTGAGATGCCGCTAAGCCCAATAAGCTGTCTGCTATAGGAGCGACGTAAATTGAACAAATGTGATAGAATTTCGCTGAATTCTTATATTAAACAAAATATAAAATGATCTAATCGGGTCTCTGTTTGCCCTACCCTAGAAGTTTAATCGTGCATTTTACACGCCATTTCATGCGCTTTGAGATGCCGCTTAGCCCAATAGGCTATCTGAAATTGGAGCGACGTAAATTTAACAAATGTGATAGAATTTCGCTGAATTCTTATATTAACCAAGGTATAAAATGATCTAGACTGGTCTCTGATTGCCATATCATAGAAGGTTAATAGTGCATTTTACTCGCCATTCCACACGCTTTAAGATGCCGCCTAGCCCAGTACGCTGTCTGAAATAGGAGCGACGTAAATTGAACAAATGTGATAGAATCTCGCTGAATACTTATATTAACCTTAATGTAAAATGATCTAATCGGGTCTCTGTTCGCCCTACCCTAGAAGTTTAATAGTGCATTTTACTCGCCATTTCATGCGCTTTGAGATGCCGCTTATCCCAATACGCTATCTAAATTAGGAGCGACGTAAGTTGAACAAATGAGATAGAATTTCGCTCAATTCTTAAATTAACCATAATATAAAATGATCTAATCGGGTCTCTGTTTGCCCTACCCTAGAACTTTAATAGTGCATTTCATTCGCCATTTCATACGCTTTGAGATGCCGCTTTGCCCAATACGCTATCTGAAATAGGAGCGACGTAAATTAAACAAATGTGATAGAATTTCACTGAATTCTTATATTAACCAAAATATGAAATGATCTAATCGGGTCTCTGATTGCCCTAGCATAGAAGTTTAGTAGTGCATTTTACTCGCCATTTCATGCGCTTTGAGATGCCGCTTAGTGCAATACGCTATCTGAAATATGAGCGACGTAAATTGAACAAATGTGATAGAATTTCGCTGAATTCTTATATTAACCAAAATATACAATGATCTAAGCGGGTCTCTGTTTGCCCTACCCTAGAAGTTTAATAGTGCATTTCACTCGTCATTTCATGCGCTTTGAGATGCCGCTAAGCCCAATAAGCTGTCTGCAATAGGAGCGACGTAAATTGAACAAATGTGATAGAATTTCGCTGAATTCTTATATTAACCAAGGTATAAAATGATCTAGTCTGGTCTCTGATTGCCCTATCATAGAAGGTTAATAGTGCATTTTACTCGCCATTCCACACGCTTTAAGATGCCGCCTAGCCCAGTACGCTGTCTGAAATAGGAGCGACGTAAATTGAACAAATGTGATAGAATCTCGCTGAATACTTATATTAACCTTAATGTAAAATGATCTAATCGGGTCTCTGTTCGCACTACCCTAGAAGTTTAATAGTGCATTTTACTCGCCATTTCATGCGCTTTGAGATGCCGCTTATCCCAATACGCTATCTGAAATAGGAGCGACGTAAATTGAACAAATGTGATAGAATTTCGCTGAATTCTTAAATTAACCATAATATCAAATGATCTAATCGGGTCTCTGTTTGCCCTACCCTAGAAGTTTAATAGTGCATTTCACTCGTCATTTCATGCGCTTTGAGACGCCGCTTCGCCCAATAAGCTATTTGAAATAGGAGCGACGTAAATTGAACAAATGTGATAGAATTACGCTGAATTCTTAAAGTAACCTTAATATAAAATGATCTAATCGGGTCTCTGTTTGCCCTACCCTAGAAGTTTAATAGTGCATTTCACTCGTCATTTCATGCGCTTTGAGATGCCGCTAAGCACAATAAGCTATCTGGAATAGCAGCGACGTAAATTGAACAAATGTGAAAGAATTACGCCGCATTCTTATATTAACCGTAATATAAAATGATCTAATCGGGTCTCTGTTTGCCTTATCCTAGAAGTTTAATAGTGCATTTTACTCGCCATTCCACGCGCTTTAAGATGCCGCCTAGCCCAGTGCGCCACCTGAAATAGGAGCGACGTAAGTTGAACAAATGTGATAGAATTACGCTGAATTCTTATATTAACCGTAATATAAAATGATCTAATCGGGTCTCTGTTTGCCTTACCCTAGAAGTTTGATAGTGCATTTTACTGGCCATTTCATGCGCTTTGAGATGCCGCTTAGCCCAATACGCTATCTGAAATAGGAGCGACGTAAATTGAACAAATGTGATAGAATTTTGCTGAATTCTTAAATTAACCACAATATAAAATGATCTAATCGGGTCTCTGTTTGCCCTACCCTAGTAGTTTAATTGTGCATTTTACTCGCCATTTCATGCGCTTTTCGATGCCGCTTATCCCAATACGCTATCTGAAATAGGAGCGACGTACGTTGAACAAATGTGATAGAATTTCGCTGAATTCTTTTAAGAACCATAATGTAAAATGATCTAATCGGGTCTCTGTTCGCCCTAGCCTAGAAGTTTAATAGCGCATTTTATTCGCCATTTCATGCGCCTTGAGATGCCGCTTAGCCCAATACGCTATCTGAAATAGGAGCGACGTAAATTGAACAAATGTGATAGAATTTCCCTGAAATCTTATATTAAACAAAATATACAATGATCTAATCGGGTCACTGATTGCCCTACCCTAGAAGTTTAATAGTGCATTTTGCTCGCCATTTCATGCGCTTTGAGATGCCGCTTAGCCCAATACGCTATCTGAAATATGAGCGACGTAAATTGAACAAATGTGATAGAATTTCGCTGAATTCTTATATTAACCAAAATATAAAATGATCTAATCGGGTCTCTGTTTGCTTTATCCTAGAAGTTTAGTATTGCATTTTACTCGCCATTTCATGCGGTTTGAGATGCCGCTTAGCCCAATGCGCTATCTGAAATAGGAGCGACGTAAATTGAACAAATGTGATAGAATTTCGCCGAATTATGAAATTAACCATAATATAAAATGATCTAATCGGGTCTCTGCTTGCCCTACCCTAGAAGTTTAATAGTGCATTTTAGTCGCCATTTCATGCGCTTTGAGATGCCGCTTCGCCCAATACGCTATCTGAAATAGGAGCGACGTAAATTAAACAAATGTGATAGAATTTCCCTGAAATCTTATATTAAAGAAAATATAAAATGATCTAATCGGGTCTCTGATTGCCCTATCATAGAAGTTTAGCAGTGCATTTTACTCGCCATTCCACGCGCTTTAAGATGCCGCCTAGCCCAGTACGCTATCTAAATTAGGAGCGACGTAAGTTGAACGAATGAGATAGAATTTCGCTCAATTCTTAAATTAACCATAATATAAAATGATCTAATCGGGTCTCTGTTTGCCCTACCCTAGAACTTTAATAGTGCATTTTATTCGCCATTTCATACGCTTTGAGATGCCGCTTTGCCCAATACGCTATCTGAAATAGGAGCGACGTAAATTAAACAAATGTGATAGAATTTCACTGAATTCTTATATTAACCAAAATATGAAATGATCTAATCGGGTCTCTGTTGGCCCTACCCTCGAAGTTTAATAGTGCATTTTACTCGCCATTTCATGCGCTTTGAGATGCCGCTTAGGGCAATACGCTATCTGAAATATGAGCGACGTAAATTGAACAAATGTGATAGAATTTCGCTGAATTCTTATATTAACCAAAATATAAAATGATCTAAGCGGGTCTCTGTTTGCCCTACCCTAGAACTTTAATAGTGCATTTCATTCGCCATTTCATACGCTTTGAGATGCCGCTTTGCCCAATACGCTATCTGAAATAGGAGCGACGTAAATTAAACAAATGTGATAGAATTTCACTGAATTCTTATATTAACCAAAATATGAAATGATCTAATCGGGTCTCTGATTGCCCTAGCATAGAAGTTTAATAGTGCATTTTACTCGCCATTCCGCGCGCTTTAAGATGCCGCATAGCCCAGTTCGCTATCTGAAATATGAGCGACGTAAATTGAACAAATGTGATAGAATTTCGCTGAATTCTTATATTAACCAAAATATAAAATGATCTAATCGGGTCTCTGTTTGCCTTATCCTAAAAGTTTAATAGTGCATTTCACTCGTCATTTCATGCGCTTTGAGATGCCGCTAAGCACAATAAGCTATCTGGAATAGCAGCGACGTAAATTGAACAAATGTGATAGAATTACGCCGAATTCTTATATTAACCGTAATATAAAATGATCTAATCAGGTCTCTGTTTGCCTTATCCTAGAAGTTTAATAGTGCATTTTACTCGCCATTCCACGCGCTTTAAGATGCCGCCTAGCCCAGTACGCTACCTGAAATAGGAGCGACGTAAGTTGAACAAATGTGATAGAATTACGCTGAATTCTTATATTAACCGTAATATAAAATGATCTAATCGGGTCTCTGTTTGCCTTATCCTAGAAGTTTGATAGTGCATTTTACTCGCCATTTCATGCGCTTTGAGATGCCGCTTAGCCCAATACGCTATCTGAAATAGGAGCGACGTAAATTGAACAAATGTGATAGAATTTTGCTGAATGCTTAAATTAACCACAATATAAAATGATCTAATCGGGTCTCTGTTTGCCCTACCCTATTAGTTTAATTGTGCATTTTACTCGCCATTTCATGCGCTTTGAGATGCCGCTTATCCCAATACGCTATCTGAAATAGGAGCGACGTAAATTGAACAAATGTGATAGAATTTTGCTGAATTCTTAAATTAACCATAATATAAAATGATCTAATCGGGTGTCCCTTTGCCGTACCCTAGAAGCTTAATATTGCATTTTACTCGCCATTTCATGCGCTTTGAGCTGCCGCTTAGCCCAATACGCTATCTGAAATAGGAGCGACGTAAGTTGAAGAAATGTGATAGAATTGCGCTGAATTCTTTTATTAACCATAATGTAAAATGATCTGATCGGGTCTCTGTTCGCCCTTGCCTAGAAGTTTAAGAGTGCATTTTATTCGCCATTTCATGCGCTTGGAGATGCCGCTTAGCCCAATAAGCTATCTGGAATAGGAGCGACGTAAATTGAACAAATGTGATAGAATTTCGCTGAATTCTTATATTAAGCAAAATATAAAATGATCTATTCGGGTCTCTGATTGCCCTATCATAGAAGTTTAATAGTGCATTTTACTCGCCATTCCACGCGCTTTAAGATGCCGCCTAGCCCGGTACGCTATCTGAAATACGAGCGACGTAAATTGAACAAGAGTGATAGAATTTTGCTGAATTCTTAAATTAACCATAATATAAAATGATCTAATCGGGTCTCTGTTCGCCCTACCATAGAAGTTTAGTAGTGGACTATACTCGCCATTCCACGCGCTTCGAGATGCCGCCTAGCCCAGTACGCTATCTGAAATAGGAGCGACGTAAATTGAACAGATGTGATAAAATTTAGCTGACATCTTAAATTAACCATAATATAAAATGATCTAATCGGGTCTCTGTTTGCCCAACCCTAGAAGTTTAATAGTGCATTTTACTCGCCATTTCATGCGCCTTCAAATGCCTCTTAGCCCAATACGCTATCTGAGATAGGAGCGACGTAAATTGAACAAATGTGATAGAATTTCCCTGAAATCTTATATTAAACAAAATATAAAATGATCTACTCGGGTCACTGATTGCCCTATCCTAGAAGTTTAATAGTGCATTTTACTCACCATTCCACGCGCTTTAAGTTGCCGCCTAGCCCAGTACGCTATCTGAAATAGGAGCGACGTAAATTGAACAAATGTGATAGAATTTTGCTGAATTCTCAAATTAACCATAATATAAAATGATTTAATCGGGTCTCTGTTTGCCCTACCCTAGAAGTTTAATAGTGCATTTTACTCGCCATTTCATGCGCTTTGAGATGCCGCTTAGCCCAATACGCTATCTGAAATAGGAGCGACGAAAGTTGAACAAAGGTGATAGAAGTTCGCTGAATTATTTTATTAACCAGAATGTAAAATGATCTAATCTGGTCTCTGTTCGCCATAGCCTAGAAGTTTAATAGTGCATTTTACTCGCCATTCCACGCGCATTAAGATGCCGCCTAGCCCAGTACGCTATCTGAAATACGAGCGACGTAAATTGAACAAGAGTGATCGAATTTTGCTGAATTCTTAAATTAACCATAATATGAAATGATCTAATCGGGTCTCTGTTCTCCCTACCATAGAAGTTTAGTAGTGCACCTTACTCGCCATTCCACGCGTTTCAAGATGCCGCCTAGCCCAGTACGCTATCTGAAATAAGAGCGACGTAAATTGAACAGATGTGATAAAATTTAGCTGACATCTTAAATTAACCATAATATAAAATGATCTAATCGGGTCTCTGTTTGCCCAACCATAGAAGATTAGTAGTGCATTTTACTCGCCATTTCATGCGCCTTCAGATGCCTCTTAGCCCAATACGCTATCTGAAATAGGAGCGACGTAAATTGAACAAATGTGATAGAATTTCCCTGAAATCTTATATTAAACAAAATATAAAATGATCTACTCGGGTCACTGATTGCCCTATCACAGAAGTTTAATAGTGCGTTTTACTCGCCATTCCACGCGCTTTAAGTTGCCGCCTAGCCCAGTACGCTATCTGAAATATGAGCGACGTAAGTTGAACAAATGTGATAGAATTTTGCTGAATTCTTAAATTAACCGTAATATAAAATGATGTAATCGGGCCTCTGTTTGCCCTACCCGAGAAGTTTCATAGTGCATTTTACTCGTCATTTCATGCGCTTTAAGATGCCGCCTAGCCCAGTACGCTATCTGAAATATGAGCGACGTAAGTTGAACAAATGTGATAGAATTACGCTGCATTCTTATATTAACCGTAATATAAAATGATGTAGTCGGGCCTCTGTTTGCCTTACCCTAGAAGTTTAATAGTGCATTATACTCCCCATTTCATGCGCTTCGAGATGCCGCTTAGCCCAATACGCTATCTGAAATAGGAGCGACATAAATTGAACAAATGTGATAGAATTTCGCTGAATTCTTAAATTAACCATAATAACAAATGATCTAATCGGGTCTCTGTTTGCCCTACCCTAGAAGTTTAACAGTGCATTTTACTCGCCATTTCATGCGCTTTGAGATGCCGCATAGCCCAATACGCTATCTGAAATAAGAGCGACGTAAATTGAACAAATGTGATAGAATTTCTGTGAATTCTTATATTAACCTCAATGTAAAATGATCTAATCGGGTCTCTGTTCGCCCTACCATAGAAGTCATATAGTGCATTTCACTCGCCATTTCATGCGCTTTGAGATGCCGCTTAGCCCAATACGCTATCTGAAATAGGAGCGACCTAAATTGAACGAATGTGATAGAATTTTGTTGAATTCTTAAATTAACCATAATATAAAATGATCTAATCGAGACTCTGCTTGCCCTACCCGAGAAGTTTCATAGTGCATTTTACTCGTCATTTCCTGCGCTTTGAGATGCCGCTTAGCGCAATACGCTATCTGAAATATGAGCGACGCAAATTGAACAAATGTGATAGAATTTCCCTGAAATCTTATATTAAACAAAATATAAAATGATCTAATCGGGTCTCTGATTGCCGTATCATAGAAATTTAGGAGTGCATTTTACTCGCCATTTCATACGCTTTGAGATGCCGCTTAGCACTATACGCTATCTGAAATATGAGCGACGTAAATTGAACAAATGTGATAGAATTTCGCTGAATTCTTATATTAACCTTAATGTAAAATGATCTAATCGGGTCTCTGTTCGCCCGTCCCTAGAGGTTTAATGTTGCATTTCACTCGTCATTTCATGCGCCTCGAGATGCCGCCTAGCCCAGTACGCTATCTTAAATAGGAGCGACGTAAATTGAACAAATGTGATAGAATTACGCTTAATTCTTATATTAACCGTAATATAAATTGATCTAATCGGGTCTCTCTTTCCCTTACCCTAGAAGTTTGATAGTGCATTTTACTAGCCATTTCATGCGTTTTGAGATGCCGCTCAGCCCAATACGCTATCTGAAATAGGAGCGACGTAAATTGAACAAATGCGATAGAATTTCCCTGAAATCTTATATTAAACAAAATATAAAATGATCTAATCGGGTCTCTGATTGCCCTATCATATAAGTTTAGTAGTGCATCTTACTCGCCATTCCACGCGCTTTATGATGCCGCCAAGCCCAGTACGGTATCTGAAATAGGAGCTACGTAGGTTGAACAAATGTGATAGAATTTCCCTGAATTCTTATATTAACCTTAATGTAAAATGATCTAATCGGGTCTCTGTTTGCCCTAGTCTAGAAGTTTAATAGTGCATTTTATTCGACATTTCATGCGCTTTGAGATGCCGCTTAGCCCAATACGCTATCTGAAATAGGAGCGGCCTAAATTGAACAAATGTGATAGAATTTCCCTGAAATCTTATATAAAACAAAATATAAAATGATCTAATCGGGTCTCTGATTGCCCTACCATAGGAGTTTAATAGTGCATTTTACTCGCCATTCCACGCGCTTTAAGATGCCGCTTAGTCCAGTACGCTATGTGAAATCGGAGCGACGTAAATTGAACAAATGTGATAGAATTTTGCTGAATTCTTAAATTAACCATAATATAAAATGATCTAATCGGGTCTCTGTTTGTCCTACGCTAGAAGTTTAATAGTGCATTTCACTCGTAATTTCATGCGTTTTGAGCTGCCGCTTAGCCCAATACGCTATCTGGAATAGGAGCGACGTAAATTGAACAAATGTGATAGCATTTCGCTGAATTCTTTTATTAACCATAATGTAAAATGATCTAATCGGGTCTCTGTTTGTCCTACCTTAGAAGTTTAATAGTGCATTTCACTCGTAATTTCATGCGCTTTGAGATGCCGCTTAGCCCAATACGCTATCTGGAATAGGAGCGACGTAAATTGAACAAATGTGATAGAATTTCGCTGAATTCTTTTATTAACCATAATGTAAAATGATCTAATCGGGTCTCTGTTTGCCCTACTCTAGATGTTTAATAGTGCGTTTTACTCGGCATTTCATGCGCTTTGAGATGCCGCTTAGCCCAATACGCTATCTGTAATAGGAGCGACGTAAATTGAACAAATGTGATAGAATTTCGTTGAATTCTTTAATTAACCAAAATATAAAATGATCTAATCGGGTCTCTGATTGCCCTATCACAGAAGTTTAATAGTGCATTTCACTCATCATTTCATGCGCTTTAAGATGCCGCTTAGCCCAGTACGCTATCTGAAATAGGAGCGACGTAAGTTTAACAAATGTGATAGAATTACGCTGAATTCTTATATTAACCGTAATATAAAATGATCTAATCGGGTCCCTGTTTGCCTTACCCTAGAAGTTTAATAGTGCATTTTACACGCCATTTCATGCGCTTTGAGATGCCGCTTAGCCCAACACACTATCTGAAATAGGAGCGACGTAAATTGAACAAATGTGATAGAATTTCCCTGAATTCTTATATTAACCTTAATGTAAAATGATCTAATCGGGTCTCTGTTCGCCCTACCCTAGGAGTTTAATAGTGCATTTCACTCGTCATTTCATCCGCTTTGAGATGCCGCTTAGCCCTATAAGCTATCTGAAATAGGAGCGACGTAAATTGAATAAATGTGATAGAATTTCGCTGAATTCTTATATTAACCAAAATATAAAATGATCTAATCGGGTCTCTTATTGCCCTATCCTAGAAGCTTAATAGTGCATTTTAAACGCCTTTCCACGCGCTTTGAGATGCCGCCTAGCCCAGTACGCTATCTGAAATAGGAACGACGTAAATTGAACAAATGTGATAGAATTTCGCTGAATTCTCATATTAACATTAATGTAAAATGATCTAATCGGGTCTCTGTTTGCCCTACCCTAGAAGTTTAATAGTGCGTTTTACTCGGCATTTCATGCGCTTTGAGATGCCGCTTAGCCCAATACGCTATCTGTAATAGGAGCGACTTAAATTGAACAAATGTGATAGGATTTCGTTGAATTCTTAAATTAACCAAAATATAGAATGATCTAATCGGGTCTCTGATTGCCCTATCATAGAAGTTTAATAGTGCATTTCACTCATCATTTCATGCGCTCTAAGATGCCGCTTAGCCCAGTACGCTATCTGAAATAGGAGCGACGTAAGTTTAACAAATGTGATAGAATTACGCTGAATTCTTATATTAACCGTAATATAAAATGATCTAATCGGGTCTCTGTTCGCCCTACCCTAGAAGTTTAATAGTGCATTTTACTCGCCATTTCTTGCGCTTTAAGATGCCGTCGAGCCCAGTACGCTATCTGAAGTAGGAGCGACGTAAATTGAACAATTCTGATAGAATTTCGCTGAATTCTTATATTAACCAAAATATAAAATGATCTAGTCGGGTCTCTGATTGCCCTATCATAGAAGTTTAATAGTGCATTTTGATCGCCATTCCACGCGCTTTAAGATGCCGCCTAGCCCAGTATGCTATCTGAAATTGGAGCGACGTAAATTGAACAAATGTGACAGAATTTTGCTGACATCTTAAATTAACTATAATATAAAATGATCTAATCGGGTCTCTGTTTGACCTACCCTACAAGTTTAGCAGTGCATTTTACTCGCCATTTCATGCGCTTTGAGATGCCGCTTAGCCCAATACGCTATCTGAAATAGGAGCGACGTAAATTGAACAAATGTGATAGAATTTCCCTGAATTCTTATATTAACCTTAATGTAAAATGATCTAATCGGGTCTCTGTTCTCCCTACCCTAGAAGTTTAATACTGCATTTCACTCGTCATTTCATGCGCTTTGAGTTGCCGCTTAGCCCAATACGATATCTGAAATAGGAGCGATGTAAATTGAACAAATGTGATACAATTTTGCTGAATTCGTAAATTAACCATAATATAATATGATCTAATCGGGTCTCTGTTTGCCCTACGCTATAAGTTTAATAGTGCATTTCACTCGCCATTTCATGCGCTTTGAGATGCCGCTTAGCCCAATACGCTATCTGAAATAGGAGCGACGTAAGTAGAACAATTGTGATAGAATTTCGCTGAATTCTTATATTAACCAAAATATAAAATGATCTAATCGGGTCTCTGATTGCCCTATCATAGAAGTTTAATAGTGCATTTTACTCGCCAATCCACGCGCTTTAAGATTCCGCCTAGCCCAGTACGCTATCTGAAATAGGAGCGACGTAAATTGAACAAATGTGATAGAATTTGGCTGAATTCTTAAATTAACCATAATATAAAATGATCTAATCGGGTCTCTGTTTGCCCTACCCTAGAAGTTTAATAGTGCATTTCACTCGTAATTTCATGCGCTTTGAGATGCCGCTTAGCCCAAGACGCTATCTGGAATAGGAGCGACGTAAGTTTAACAAATGTGATAGAATTACGCTGAATTCTTATATTAACCGTAATATAAAATGATCTAATCGGGTCCCTGTTTGCCTTACCCGAGAACTTTAATAGTGCATTTTACTCGCCATTTCATGCGCTTTGAGATGCCGCTTAGCCCAATACGCTATCTGCAATAGGAGCGACGTAAATTGAACAAGTGTGATAGAATTTCGTTAAATTCTTAAATTAACCATAATATAAAATGATCTAATCGGGACTCTGTTTGCCATACCCTAGAAGTTTAGTAGTGCATTTTGCTCGCCATTTCATGAGCTTTGAGATGCCGCTTAGCCCAATACGCTATCTGAAATAGGAGCGGCCTAAATTGAACAAATGTGATAGAATTTCCCTGAAATCTTATATAAAACAAAATATAAAATGATCTAATCGGGTCTCTGATTGCCCTACCATAGGAGTTTAATAGTGCATTTTACTCGCCATTCCACGCGCTTTAAGATGCCGCTTAGTCCAGTACGCTATCTGAAATCGGAGCGACGTAAATTGAACAAATGTGATAGCATTTCGCTGAATTCTTTTATTAACCATAATGTAAAATGATCTAATCGGGTCTCTGTTTGTCCTACCTTAGAAGTTTAATAGTGCATTTCACTCGTAATTTCATGCGCTTTGAGATGCCGCTTAGCCCAATACGCTATCTGGAATAGGAGCGACGTAAATTGAACAAATGTGATAGAATTTCGCTGAATTCTTTTATTAACCATAATGTAAAATGATCTAATCGGGTCTCTGTTTGCCCTACTCTAGATGTTTAATAGTGCGTTTTACTCGGCATTTCATGCGCTTTGAGATGCCGCTTAGCCCAATACGCTATCTGTAATAGGAGCGACGTAAATTGAACAAATGTGATAGAATTTCGTTGAATTCTTTTATTAACCAAAATATAAAATGATCTAATCGGGTCTCTGATTGCCCTATCATAGAAGTTTAATAGTGCATTTCACTCATCATTTCATGCGCTTTAAGATGCCGCTTAGCCCAGTACGCTATCTGAAATAGGAGCGACGTAAGTTTAACAAATGTGATAGAATTACGCTGAATTCTTATATTAACCGTAATATAAAATGATCTAATCGGGTCCCTGTTTGCCTTACCCTAGAAGTTTAATAGTGCATTTTACACGCCATTTCATGCGCTTTGAGATGCCGCTTAGCCCAACACACTATCTGAAATAGGAGCGACGTAAATTGAACAAATGTGATAGAATTTCCCTGAATTCTTATATTAACCTTAATGTAAAATGATCTAATCGGGTCTCTGTTCGCCCTACCCTAGGAGTTTAATAGTGCATTTCACTCGTCATTTCATCCGCTTTGAGATGCCGCTTAGCCCTATAAGCTATCTGAAATAGGAGCGACGTAAATTGAATAAATGTGATAGAATTTCGCTGAATTCTTATATTAACCAAAATATAAAATGATCTAATCGGGTCTCTTATTGCCCTATCCTAGAAGCTTAATAGTGCATTTTAAACGCCTTTCCGCGCGCTTTGAGATGCCGCCTAGCCCAGTACGCTATCTGAAATAGGAGCGACGTAAGTTTAACAAATGTGATAGAATTACGCTGAATTCTTATATTAACCGTAATATAAAATGATCTAATCGGGTCCCTGTTTGCCTTACCCTAGAACTTTAATAGTGCATTTTACTCGCCATTTCATGCGCTTTGAGATGCCGCTTAGCCCAATACGCTATCTGAAATAGGAGCGGCCTAAATTGAACAAATGTGATAGAATTTCCCTGAAATCTTATATAAAACAAAATATAAAATGATCTAATCGGGTCTCAGATTGCCCTACCATAGGAGTTTAATAGTGCATTTTACTCGCCATTGCAGGCGCTTTAAGATGCCGCTTAGTCCAGTACGCTATCTGAAATCGGAGCGACGTAAATTGAACTAATGTGATAGGATTTTGCTGAATTCTTAAATTAACCATAATTTAAATGATCTAATCGGGTCTCTGTTTGCCCTACCCTAGAAGTTTAATAGTGCATTTCACTCGTAATTTCATGCGCTTTGAGATGCCGCTTAGCCCAATACGCTATCTGGAATAGGAGCGACGTAAATTGAACAAATGTGATATAATTACGCCAAATTCTTATATTTACCGTAATATAAAATGATCTAATCGGGTCTCTGTTTGCCTTATCCTAGAAGTTTAATAGGACATTTTACTCTTCATTTCATGCGCTTTGAAATGCCGCTTAGCCCAATACGCTATCTGAAATAGGAGCGACGTAAATTGAACAAGTGTGATAGAATTTCACTGAATTCTTAAATTAACCATAATATAAAATGATCTAATCGGGTTTCTGATTGCCCTATCATAGAAGTTTAATAGTGCATTTTGATCGCCATTCCACGCGCTTTAAGATGCCGCCTAGCCCAGTATGCTATCTGAAATTGGAGCGACGTAAATTGAACAAATGTGACAGAATTTTGCTGACATCTTAAATTAACTATAATATAAAATGATCTAATCGGGTCTCTGTTTGACCTACCCTACAAGTTTAGCAGTGCATTTTACTCGCCATTTCATGCGCTTTGAGATGCCGCTTAGCCCAATACGCTATCTGAAATAGGAGCGACGTAAATTGAACAAATGTGATAGAATTTCCCTGAATTCTTATATTAACCTTAATGTAAAATGATCTAATCGGGTCTCTGTTCTCCCTACCCTAGAAGTTTAATACTGCATTTCACTCGTCATTTCATGCGCTTTGAGTTGCCGCTTAGCCCAATACGATAACTGAAATAGGAGCGATGTAAATTGAACAAATGTGATAGAATTTTGCTGAATTCGTAAATTAACCATAATATAATATGATCTAATCGGGTCTCTGTTTGCCCTACGCTATAAGTTTAACAGTGCATTTCACTCGCCATTTCATGCGCTTTGAGATGCCGCTTAGCCCAATACGCTATCTGAAATAGGAGCGACGTAAGTAGAACAATTGTGATAGAATTTCGCTGAATTCTTATATTAACCAAAATATAAAATGATCTAATCGGGTCTCTGATTGCCCTATCATAGAAGTTTAATAGTGCATTTTACTCGCCAATCCACGCGCTTTAAGATTCCGCCTAGCCCAGTACGCTATCTGAAATAGGAGCGACGTAAATTGAACAAATGTGATAGAATTTGGCTGAATTCTTAAATTAACCATAATATAAAATGATCTAATCGGGTCTCTGTTTGCCCTACCCTAGAAGTTTAATAGTCCATTTTACTCGCCATTTCATGCGCTTTGAGATGGCGCTTAGCCCAATACGCTATCTGAAATAGTAGCGACGTAAATTGAACAAATGTGATAGAATTTGGCTGAATTCTTAAATTAACCATAATATAAAATGATCTAATCGGGTCTCTGTTTGCCCTACCCTAGAAGTTTAACAGTGCATTTTACTCGCCATTTCATGCGCTTTGAGATGCCGCTTAGCCCAATACGCTATCTGAAATACGAGCGACGTAAATTGAACAAATGTGATAGAATTTCCCTGAATACTTATATTAACCTTAATGTAAAATGATCTAATCGGGTCTCTGATTGCCCTATCATAGAAGTTTAATAGTGCATTTTACTCGCCAATCCACGCGCTTTAAGAATCCGCCTAGCCCAGTACGCTATCTGAAATAGGAGCGACGTAAATTGAACAAATGTGATAGAATTTGGCTGAATTCTTAAATTAACCATAATATAAAATGATCTAATCGGGTCCCTGTTTGCCTTACCCGAGAACTTTAATAGTGCATTTTGCTCGCCATTTCATGCGCTTTGAGATGCCGCTTAGCCCAATACGCTATCTGCAATAGGAGCGACGTAAATTGAACAAGTGTGATAGAATTTCGTTAAATTCTTAAATTAACCATAATATAAAATGATCTAATCGGGACTCTGTTTGCCATACCCTAGAAGTTTAGTAGTGCATTTTGCTCGCCATTTCATGAGCTTTGAGATGCCGCTTAGCCCAATACGCTATCTGAAATAGGAGCGGCCTAAATTGAACAAATGTGATAGAATTTCCCTGAAATCTTATATAAAACAAAATATAAAATGATCTAATCGGGTCTCTGATTGCCCTACCATAGGAGTTTAATAGTGCATTTTACTCGCCATTCCACGCGCTTTAAGATGCCGCTTAGTCCAGTACGCTATCTGAAATCGGAGCGACGTAAATTGAACAAATGTGATAGGATTTTGCTGAATTCTTAAATTAACCATAATATAAAATGATCTAATCGGGTCTCTGTTTGTCCTACCCTAGAAGTTTAATAGTGCATTTCACTCGTAATTTCATGCGCTTTGAGATGCCGCTTAGCTCAATACGCTATCTGGAATAGGAGCGACGTAAATTGAACAAATGTGATAGAATTTCGCTGAATTCTTTTATTAACCATAATGTAAAATGATCTAATCGGGTCTCTGTTTGCCCTACCCTAGATGTTTAATAGTGCGTTTTACTCGGCATTTCATGCGCTTTGAGATACCGCTTAGCCCAATACGCTATCTGTAATAGGAGCGACGTAAATTGAACAAATGTGATAGAATTTCGTTGAATTCTTAAATTAACCAAAATATAAAATGATCTAATCGGGTCTCTGATTGCCCTACCCTAGAAGTTTAATAGTGCATTTTACTCGCCATTTCATGCGCTTTGAGATGCCGCTTAGCCCAACACGCTATCTGAAATAGGAGTGACGTAAATTGAACAAATGTGATAGAATTTCACTGAATTCTTATATTAACCATAATATAAAATGATCTAATCGGGTCTCTGTTTGCCACACCCTAGAAGTTTAATAGCGGATTTTGCTCGCCATTTCATGCGCTTTGAGATGCCGCTTAGCCCAATAGCCTATCTGAAATAGGAGCGACGTAAGTTGAAAAATTGTGATAGAATTTCGCTGAATTCTTTTATGAACCATAATGTAAAATGATCTAATCGGGTCTCTGTTCTCCCTAGCCTAGAAGTTTAATAGTGCATATTATTCTCCATTTCATACGCTTTGAGATGCCGCTTTGCCCAATACGCTATCTGAAATAGGAGCGACGTAAATAGAACAATTGTGATAGAATTTCGCTGAATTCTTATATTAACCAAAATATAAAATGATCTAATCGGGTCTCTGATTGCCCTATCATAGATGTTTAATAGTGCATTTTACTCGCCAATCCACGCGCTTTAAGATTCCGCCTAGCCCAGTACGCTATCTGAAATAGGAGCGACGTAAATTGAACAAATGTGATAGAATTTGGCTGAATTCTTAAATTAACCATAATATAAAATGATCTAATCGGGTCTCTGTTTGCCCTACCCTAGAAGTTTAATAGTGCATTTTACTCGCCATTTCATGCGCTTTGAGATGGCGCTTAGCCCAATACGCTATCTGAAATAGTAGCGCCGTAAATTGAACAAATGTGATAGAATTTGGCTGAATTCTTAAATTAACCATAATATAAAATGATCTAATCGGGTCTCTGTTTGCCCTACCCTAGAAGTTTAATAGTGCATTTTAGTCGCCATTTCATGCGCTTTGAGACGGCGCTTAGCCCAATACGCTATCTGAAATAGGAGCGACGTAAATTGAACAAATGTGATAGAATTTCCCTGAAATCTTATATTAAACAAAATATAAAATGATCTAAACGGGACTCTGATTGCCCTATCATAGAAGTTTAGTAGTGCATTTTACTCGCCCTTCCACGTGCTTTAAGATGCCGCCTAGCCCAGTACACTATCTGAAATAGGAGCGACGTATGTTGAACAAATGTGATAGAATTACGCTGAATTCTTATATTAACCGTAATATAAAATGATCTAATCGGGTATCTGTTCGCCCTACCCTAGAAGTGTAATAGTGCATTTCACTCGCCATTTCATGCGCTTTGAGATGACGCTTAGCCCAATACGCTATCTGAAATAGAAGCGACGTAAATAGAACAATTGTGATAGAATTTCGCTGAATTCTTAAATTAACCATAATATAAAATGATCTAATCGGATCTCTGTTTGCCCTACCCTAGAAGTTTAACAGTGCATTTTACTCGACATTTCATGCGCTTTGAGATGCCGCTTAGCCCAATACGCTATCTGCAATAGGAGCGACGTAAATTGAACAAATGTGATAGAATTTCCCTGAATACTTATATTAACCTTAATGTAAAATGATCTAATCGGGTCTCTGTTCGCCCTACCCTAGAAGTGTAATAGTGCATTTCACTCGCCATTTCATGCGCTTTGAGATGACGCTTAGCCCAATACGCTATCTGAAATAGGAGCGACGTAAATAGAACAATTGTGATAGAATTTCGCTGAATTCTTATATTAACCAAAATATAAAATGATCTAATCGGGTCTCTGATTGCCCTATCATAGAAGTTTAACAGCGCATTTTAATCGCCATTTCTTGCGCTTTGAGACGCAGCTTAGCCCAATACGCTATCTGAAATAGGAGCGACGTAAATTCAACAAATGTGATAGAATTTTTCTGAATTCTTAAATAAACCATAATATGAAATGATCTAATCGGGTCTCTGTTTGCCCTACCCTAGATGTTTAACAGTGCATTTTACTCGCCATTTCATGCGCTTTGAGATGCCGCTTAGCCCAATACGCTATCTGAAATAGGAGCGACGTATATTGAACAAATGTGATAGAATTTCCCTGAATACTTATATTAACCTTAATGTAAAATGATCTAATCGGGTCTCTGTTCGCCCTACCCTAGAAGTGCAATAGTGCATTTCACTCGCCATTTCATGGACTTTGAGATGCCGCTTAGCCCAATACGCATCTGAAATAGGAGCGACGTAAATTGAACAAATATGATAGAATTACGCTGAATTCTTATATTAACCGTAATATAAAATGATCTAATCGGGTCTCTGTTTGCCCTACCCTAGAAGTTTAACAGTGCATTTTAATCGCCATTTCATGCGCTTTGAGAAGCAGCTTAGCCCAATACGCTATCTGAAATAGGAGCGACGTACATTGAACAAATGTGATAGAATTTCGCTGAATTCTTAAATTAATCATAATATAAAATGATCTAATCGGGTCTCTGTTTGCCCTATCATAGATGTTTAATAGTGCATTTCACTCGTCATTTCATGCGCTTTGAGATGCCGCCTATCCCAGTACGCTATCTGAAATAGGAGCGACGTAAGTTGAACAAATGTGATAGAATTACGCTCAATTATTATATTAACCGTAATATAAAATTATCTAATCGGGTCTCTGTTTGCCCTACCCTAGAAGTTTAATATTGCACTTTGCTCACCATTTCATGCGCTTTGAGATGGCGCTTAGCCCAATACGCTATCTGAAATAGGAGCGACGTAAATTGAACAAATGTGATAGAATTTGGCTGAATTCTTAAATTAACCATAATATAAAATGATCTAATCGAGTCTCTGTTTGCCCTACCCTAGAAGTTTAATAGTGCATTTCACTCGCCATTTCATGCGCTTTGAGATGCCGCTTAGCCCAATACGCTATCTGAAATAGGAGCGACGTAAATAGAACAATTGTGATAGAATTTCGCTGAATTCTTATATTAACCAAAATATAAAATGATCTAGTCGGGTCTCTGATTGCCCTATCATAGAAGTTTAATAGTGCATTTTGATCGCCATTCCACGCGCTTTAAGATGCCGCCTAGCCCAGTACGCTATCTGAAATTGGAGCGACGTAAATTGAACAAATGTGACAGAATTTTGCTGACATCTTAAATTAACCATAATATAAAATGATCTAATCGGGTCTCTGTTTGCCCTACCCTACAAGTTTAGCAGAGCATTTTACTCGCCATTTCATGCGCTTTGAGATGCCGCTTAGCCCAATACGCTATCTGAAATAGGAGCGACGTAAATTGAACAAATGTGATAGAATTTCCCTGAATTCTTATATTAACCAAAATATAAAATGATCTAATCGGGTCTCTGATTGCCCTATCATAGAAGTTTAATAGTGCATTTTACTCGCCAATCCACGCGCTATAAGATTCCGTCTAGCCCAGTACGCTATCTGAAATAGGAGCGACGTAAATTGAACAAATGTGATAGAATTTGGCTGAATTCTTAAATTAACCATAATATAAAATGATCTAATCGGGTCTCTGTTTGCCCTACCCTAGAAGTTTAATAGTGCATTTTACTCGCCATTTCATGCGCTTTGAGGTGGCGCTTAGTCCAATACGCTATCTGAATTAGGAGCGACGTAAATTGAACAAATGTGATAGAATGTGGCTGAATTCTTAAATTAACCATAATATAAAATCATCTTATCGGGTCTCTGTTTGCCCTACCCTAGAAGTTTAATAGTGCATTTTACTCGCCATTTCTTGCGCTTTAAGATGCCGCTTAGCCCAATACGCTATCTGAAATAGGAGCGACGTAAATTGAACAAATGTGATAGAATTTCCCTGAAATCTTATATTAAACAAAATATAAAATGATCTAAACGGGACTCTGATTGCCCTATCATAGAAGTTTAGTACTGCATTTTACTCGCCATTCCACGCGCTTTAAGATGCCGCCTAGCCCAGTACGCTATCTGAAATAGGAGCGACGTAAGTTGAAAAAATGTGATAGAATTACGCTGAATTCTTATATTAACCGTAATATAAAATGATCTAATCGGTTCTCTGTTCACCCTACCCTAGAAGTTTAAGAGTGCCTTTCACTCGTCATTTCATGCGCTTTGAGATGCCGCTTAGCCCAATACGCTATCTGAAATAGGAGCGACGTAAATTGAACAATTGTGATAGAATTTAGCTGATTTCTTATATTAACCAAAATATAAAATGATCTAGTCGGGTCTCTGATTGCCCTATCATAGAAGTTTAATAGTGCATTTTGATCGCCATTCCACGCGCTTTAAGATGCCGCCTAACCCAGTACGCTATCTGAAATTGGAGCGACGTAAATTGAACAAATGTGACAGAATTTTGCTGACATCTTAAATTAACTATAATATAAAATGATCTAATCGGGTCTCTGTTTGACCTACCCTACAAGTTTAGCAGTGCATTTTACTCGCCATTTCATGCGCTTTGAGATGCCGCTTAGCCCAATACGCTATCTGAAATAGGAGCGACGTAAATTGAACAAACGTGATAGAATTTCCCTGAATACTTATATTAACCTTAATGTAAAATGATCTAATCGGGTCTCTGTTTGCCCTACCCTAGAAGTCTAATAGTGCATTTCACTCGCCATTTCATGCGCTTTGAGATGCCGCTTAGCCCAATACGCTATCTGAAATAGGAGCGACGTAAATAGAACAATTGTGATAGAATTTCGCTGAATTCTTATATTAACCAAAATATAAAATGATCTGGTCGGGTCTCTGATTGCCCTATCATAGAAGTTTAATAGTACATTTTGATCGCCATTCCACGCGCTTTAAGATGCCGCCTAGCCCAGTACGATACCTGAAATAGGAGCGATGTAAATTGAACAAATGTGATAGAATTTTGCTGAATTCGTAAATTAACCATAATATAATATGATCTAATCGGGTCTCTGTTTGCCCTACCCTATAAGTTTAATAGTGCATTTCACTCGCCATTTCATGCGCTTTGAGATGCCGCTTAGCCCAATACGCTATCTGAAATAGGAGCGACGTAAATAGAACAATTGTGATAGAATTTCGCTGAATTCTTATATTAACCAAAATATAAAATGATCTAATCGGGTCTCTGATTGCCCTATCATAGAAGTTTAATAGTGCATTTTACTCGCCAATCCACGCGCTTTAAGATTCCGCCTAGCCCAGTACGCTATCTGAAATAGGAGCGACGTAAATTGAACAAATGTGATAGAATTTGGCTGAATTCTTAAATTAACCATAATATAAAATGATCTAATCGGGTCTCTGTTTGCCCTACCCTAGAAGTTTAATAGTGCATTTCACTCGTAATTTCATGCGCTTTGAGATGCCGCTTAGCCCAAGACGCTATCTGGAATAGGAGCGACGTAAGTTTAACAAATGTGATAGAATTACGCTGAATTCTTATATTAACCGTAATATAAAATGATCTAATCGGGTCCCTGTTTGCCTTACCCGAGAACTTTAATAGTGCATTTTACTCGCCATTTCATGCGCTTTGAGATGCCGCTTAGCCCAATACGCTATCTGCAATAGGAGCGACGTAAATTGAACAAGTGTGATAGAATTTCGTTAAATTCTTAAATTAACAATAATATAAAATGATCTAATCGGGACTCTGTTTGCCATACCCTAGAAGTTTAATAGTGCATTTTGCTCGCCATTTCATGAGCTTTGAGATGCCGCTTAGCCCAATACGCTATCTGAAATAGGAGCGGCCTAAATTGAACAAATGTGATAGAATTTCCCTGAAATCTTATATAAAACAAAATATAAAATGATCTAATCGGGTCTCTGATTGCCCTACCATAGGAGTTTAATAGTGCATTTTACTCGCCATTCCACGCGCTTTAAGATGCCGCTTAGTCCAGTACGCTATGTGAAATCGGAGCGACGTAAATTGAACAAATGTGATAGGATTTTGCTGAATTCTTAAATTAACCATAATATAAAATGATCTAATCGGGTCTCTGTTTGTCCTACCCTAGAAGTTTAATAGTGCATTTCACTCGTAATTTCATGCGCTTTGAGATGCCGCTTAGCCCAATACGCTATCTGGAATAGGAGCGACGTAAATTGAACAAATGTGATAGAATTTCGCTGAATTCTTTTATTAACCATAATGTAAAATGATCTAATCGGGTCTCTGTTTGCCATACCCTAGATGTTTAATAGTGCGTTTTACTCGGCATTTCATGCGCTTTGAGATGCCGCTTAGCCCAATACGCTATCTGTAATAGGAGCGACGTAAATTGAACAAATGTGATAGAATTTCGTTGAATTCTTAAATTAACCAAAATATAAAATGATCTAATCGGGTCTCTGATTGCCCTAGCATAGAAGTTTAATAGTGCATTTTACTCGCCATTCCGCGCGCTTTAAGATGCCGCATAGCCCAGTTCGCTATCTGAAATATGAGCGACGTAAATTGAACAAATGTGATAGAATTTCGCTGAATTCTTATATTAACCAAAATATAAAATGATCTAATCGGGTCTCTGTTTGCTTTATCCTAGAAGTTTAATAGTGCATTTCACTCGTCATTTCATGCGCTTTGAGATGCCGCTAAGCACAATAAGCTATCTGGAATAGCAGCGACGTAAATTGAACAAATGTGATATAATTACGCCAAATTCTTATATTTACCGTAATATAAAATGATCTAATCGGGTCTCTGTTTGCCTTATCCTAGAAGTTTAATAGGGCATTTTACTCTTCATTTCATGCGCTTTGAAATGCCGCTTAGCCCAATACGCTATCTGAAATAGGAGCGACGTAAATTGAACAAATGTGATAGAATTTCCCTGAATACTTATATTAACCTTAATGTAAAATGATCTAATCGGGTCTCTGATAGCCCTATCATAGAAGTTTAATAGTGCATTTTACTCGCCAATCCACGCGCTTTAAGATTCCGCCTAGCCCAATACGCTATCTGAAATAGGAGCGACGTAAATTGAACAAATGTGATAGAATTTCCCTGAAATCTTATATTAAACAAAATATAAAATGATCTAAACGGGACTCTGATTGCCCTATCATAGAAGTTTAGTAGTGCATTTTACTCGCCCTTCCACGTGCTTTAAGATGCCGCCTAGCCCAGTACACCATCTGAAATAGGAGCGACGTATGTTGAACAAATGTGATAGAATTACGCTGAATTCTTATATTAACCGTAATATAAAATGATCTAATCGGGTCTCTGTTCGCCCTACCCTAGAAGATTACAAGCGCATTTCACTCGTCATTTCATGCGCTTTGAGATGCCGCTTAGCCCAATACGCTATCTGCAATAGGAGCGACGTAAATTGAACAAATGTGATAGAATTTGGCTGAATTCTTAAATTAACCATAATATAAAATGATCTAATCGGATCTCTGTTTGCCCTACCCTAGAAGTTTAACAGTGCATTTTACTCGCCATTTCATGCGCTTTGAGATGCCGCTTAGCCCAATACGCTATCTGCAATAGGAGCGACGTAAATTGAACAAATGTGATAGAATTTCCCTGAATACTTATATTAACCTTAATGTAAAATGATCTAATCGGGTCTCTGTTCGCCATACCCTAGAAGTGTAATAGTGCATTTCACTCGCCATTTCATGCGCTTTGAGATGACGCTTAGCCCAATACGCTATCTGAAATAGGAGCGACGTAAATAGAACAATTGTGATAGAATTTCGCTGAATTCTTATATTAACCAAAATATAAAATGATCTAATCGGGTCTCTGATTGCCCTATCATAGAAGTTTAATAGTGCATTTTACTCGCCAATCCACGCGCTTTAAGATTCCGCCTAGCCCAGTACGCTATCTGAAATAGGAGCGACGTAAATTGAACAAATGTGATAGAATTTGGCTGAAATCTTAAATTAACCATAATATAAAACGATATAATCGGGTCTCTGTTTGCCCTACCCTAGAAGTTTAACAGTGCATTTTACTCGCCATTTCATGCGCTTTGAGATGCCGCTTAGCCCAATACGCTATCTGCAATAGGAGCGACGTAAATTGAACACATGTGATAGAATTTCCCTGAATACTTATATTAACCTTAATGTAAAATGATCTAATCGGGTCTCTGTTCGCCATACCCTAGAAGTGTAATAGTGCATTTCACTCGCCATTTCATGCGCTTTGAGATGACGCTTAGCCCAATACGCTATCTGAAATAGGAGCGACGTAAATAGAACAATTGTGATAGAATTTCGCTGAATTCTTATATTAACCAAAATATAAAATGATCTAATCGGGTCTCTGATTGCCCTATCATAGAAGTTTAATAGTGCATTTTACTCGCCAATCCACGCGCTTTAAGATTCCGCCTAGCCCAGTACGCTATCTGAAATAGGAGCGACGTAAATTGAACAAATGTGATAGAATTTGGCTGAATTCTTAAATTAACCATAATATAAAACGATATAATCGGGTCTCTGTTTGCCCTACCCTAGAAGTTTAACAGTGCATTTTACTCGCCATTTCATGCGCTTTGAGATGCCGCATAGCCCAATACGCTATCTGAAATAGGAGCGACGTAAATTGAACAAATGTGATAGAATTTCCCTGAATACTTATATTAACCTACATGTAAAATGATCTAATCGGGTCTCTGTTCGCCCTACCCTAAAAGTGCAATAGTGCGTTTCACTCGTCATTTCATGCGCTTTAAGATGCCGCCTAGCCCAGTACGCTATCTGAAATAGGAGCGACGTAAATTGAACAAATGTGATAGAATTTGGCTGAATTCTTAAATTAACCATAATATAAAATGATCTAATCGGGTCTCTGATTGCCCTATCATAGAAGGTTAATAGTGCATTTTACTCGCCAATCCACGCGCTTTAAGATTCCGCCTAGCCCAGTACGCTATCTGAAATAGGAGCGACGTAAATTGAACAAATGTGATAGAATTTGGCTGAATTCTTAAATTAACCATAATATAAAACGATATAATCGGGTCTCTGTTTGCCCTACCCTAGAAGTTTAACAGTGCATTTTACTCGCCATTTCATGCGCTTTGAGATGCCGCTTAGCCCAATACGCTATCTGAAATAGGAGCGACGTAAATTGAACAAATGTGATAGAATTTCCCTGAATACTTATATTAACCTAAATGTAAAATGATCTAATCGGGTCTCTGTTCGCCCTACCCTAGAAGTTTAATAGTGCATTTCACTCGCCATTTCATGCGCTTTGAGATGCCGCTTAGCCCAATACGCTATCTGAAATAGGAGCGACGTAAATAGAACAATTGTGATAGAATTTCGCTGAATTCCCACATTAACCAAAATATAAAATGATCTAATCGGGTCCCTGATTGCCCTATCATAGAAGTTTAATAGTGCATTTTACTCGCCAATCCACGCGCTTTAAGATTCCGCCTAGCCCAGTACGCTATCTGAAATAGGAGAGACGTCAGTTGAACAAATGTGATAGAATTTGGCTGAATTCTTAAATTAACCATAATATCAAACGATATAATCGGGTCTCTGTTTGCCCTACCCTAGAAGTTTAACAGTGCATTTTACTCGCCATTTCATGCGCTTTGAGATGCCGCTTAGCCCAATACGCTATCTGAAATACGAGCGACGTAAATTGAACAAATGTGATAGAATTTCCCTGAATACTTATATTAACCTTAATGTAAAATGATCTAATCGGGTCTCTGTTCGCCCTACCCTAGAAGTTTAATAGTGCATTTCACTCGCCATTTCAAGCGCTTTGAGATGCCGCTTAGCCCAATACGCTATCTGAAATAGGAGCGACGTAAATAGAACAATTGTGATAGAATTTCGCTGAATTCCCATATTAACCAAAATATAAAATGATCTAATCGGGTCCCTGATTGCCCTATCATAGAAGTTTAATAGTGCATTTTACTCGCCAATCCACGCGCTTTAAGATTCCGCCTAGCCCAGTATGCTATCTGAAATAGGAGCGACGTAAGTTGAACAAATGTGATAGAATTACGCTGAGTTCTTAAATTAACCATAATATAAAATGATCTAATCGGGTCTCTGTTTGCCCTACCCTATAAGTTTAGCAGAGCATTTTACTCGCCATTTCATGCGCATTGAGATGCCGCTTAGCCCAATAAGCTATCTGAAATAGGAGCGACGTAAATTGAACAAATGTGATAGAATTTTTCTGAATTCTTAAATAAACCATAATATGAAATGATCTAATCTGGTCTCTGTTTGCCCTACCCTAGAAGTTTAACAGTGCATTTTACTCGCCATTTGATGCGCTTTGAGATGCCGCTTAGCCCAATACGCTATCTGAAATAGGAGCAACGTAAATTGAACAAATGTGATAGAATTTCGCTGAATTATTATAATAATCTTAATGTAAAATGATCTAATCGGTCTTTGTTCGCCCAAACCTAGAAGTTTAATAGTGCATTTCACTCGTCATTTCATGCGCTTTGAGGTGCCGCTTAGACCAATACGCTATCTGAAATAGGAGCAACGTAAATTGAAGAAATGTGATAGAATTTCGCTGAATTCTTATATTAACCAAAATATAAAATGATCTAATCGGGACTCTGATTGCCCTATCATAGAAGTTTAGTAGTGCATTTTACTCGCCCTTCCACGCGCTTTAAGATGCCGCCTAGCCCAGTACGCTATCTGAAATAGGAGCGACGTAAGTTGAACAAATGTGATAGAATTACGCTGAATTCTTAAATTAACCATAATATAAAATGATCTAATCGGGTCTCTGTTTGCCCTACCCTAGAAGTTTAATAGTGCATTTTACTCGCCATTTCATGCGCTTTGAGATGCCGCTTAGCCCAATACGCTATCTGAAATAGGAGCGACGTAAATTGAACAAATGTGATACAATTTCCCTGAATTCTTATATTAACCTTAATGTAAAATGATCTAATCGGGTCTCTGTTCTCCCTACCCTAGAAGTTTAATACTGCATTTCACTCGTCATTTCATGCGCTTTGAGTTGCCGCTTAGCCCAATACGATATCTGAAATAGGAGCGATGTAAATTGAACAAATGTGATAGAATTTTGCTGAATTCGTAAATTAACCATAATATAATATGATCTAATCGGGTCTCTGTTTGCCCTACCCTATAAGTTTAATAGTGCATTTCACTCGCCATTTCATGCGCTTTGAGATGCCGCTTAGCCCAATACGCTATCTGAAATAGGAGCGACGTAAATAGAACAATTGTGATAGAATTTCGCTGAATTCTTATATTAACCAAAATATAAAATGATCTAATCGGGTCTCTGATTGCCCTATCATAGAAGTTTAATAGTGCATTTTACTCGCCAATCCACGCGCTTTAAGATTCCGCCTAGCCCAGTACGCTATCTGAAATAGGAGCGACGTAAATTGAACAAATGTGATAGAATTTGGCTGAATTCTTAAATTAACCATAATATAAAATGATCTAATCGGGTCTCTGTTTGCCCTACCCTAGAAGTTTAATAGTGCATTTCACTCGTAATTTCATGCGCTTTGAGATACCGCTTAGCCCAAGACGCTATCTGGAATAGGAGCGACGTAAGTTTAACAAATGTGATAGAATTACGCTGAATTCTTATATTAACCGTAATATAAAATGATCTAATCGGGTCCCTGTTTGCCTTACCCGAGAACTTTAATAGTGCATTTTACTCGCCATTTCATGCGCTTTGAGATGCCGCTTAGCCCAATACGCTATCTGCAATAGGAGCGACGTAAATTGAACAAGTGTGATAGAATTTCGTTAAATTCATAAATTAACCATAATATAAAATGATCTAATCGGGACTCTGTTTGCCATACCCTAGAAGTTTAATAGTGCATTTTGCTCGCCATTTCATGAGCTTTGAGATGCCGCTTAGCCCAATACGCTATCTGAAATAGGAGCGGCCTAAATTGAACAAATGTGTTAGAATTTCCCTGAAATCTTATATAAAACAAAATATAAAATGATCTAATCGGGTCTCTGATTGCCCTACCATAGGAGTTTAATAGTGCATTTTACTCGCCATTCCACGCGCTTTAAGATGCCGCTTAGTCCAGTACGCTATGTGAAATCGGAGCGACGTAAATTGAACAAATGTGATAGGATTTTGCTGAATTCTTAAATTAACCATAATATAAAATGATCTAATCGGGTCTCTGTTTGTCCTACCCTAGAAGTTTAATAGTGCATTTCACTCGTAATTTCATGCGCTTTGAGATGCCGCTTAGCCCAATACGCTATCTGGAATAGGAGCGACGTAAATTGAACAAATGTGATAGAATTTCGCTGAATTCTTTTATTAACCATAATGTAAAATGATCTAATCGGGTCTCTGTTTGTCCTACCCTAGAAGTTTAATAGTGCATTTCACTCGTAATTTCATGCGCTTTGAGATGCCGCTTAGCCCAATACGCTATCTGAAATAGGAGCGACGTAAATTGAACAAATGTGATAGAATTTTGCTGAATTCTTAAATTAACCATAATATTAGATGATGTAATCGGGTCTCTGCTTGCCCTACCCTAGAAGTTTAATAGTGCATTTTACTCGCCATTTCATGCGCTTTGAGATGCCGCTTAGCCCAATACGCTATCTGAAATAGGAGCGACGTAAATTGAACAAATGTGATAGAATTTTGCTGAATTCTTAAATTAACCATAATATAAAATGATCTAATCGGGACTCTGTTTGCCACACCCTAGAAGTTTAATAGCGGATTTTGCTCGCCATTTCATGCGCTTTGAGATGCCGCTTAGCCCAATACGCTATCTGAAATAGGAGCGACGTAAGTTGAAAAATTGTGATAGAATTTCGCTGAATTCTTTTATGAACCATAATGTAAAATGATCTAATCGGGTCTCTGATTGCCCTATCATAGAAGTTTAATAGTGCATTTTACTCGCCAATCCACGCGCTATAAGATTCCGTCTAGCCCAGTACGCTATCTGAAATAGGAGCGACGTAAATTGAACAAATGTGATAGAATTTGGCTGAATTCTTAAATTAACCATAATATAAAATGATCTAATCGGGTCTCTGTTTGCCCTACCCTAGAAGTTTAATAGTGCATTTTACTCGCCATTTCATGCGCTTTGAGGTGGCGCTTAGTCCAATACGCTATCTGAAATAGGAGCGACGTAAATTGAACAAATGTGATAGAATGTGGCTGAATTCTTAAATTAACCATAATATAAAATCATCTTATCGGGTCTCTGTTTGCCCTACCCTAGAAGTTTAATAGTGCATTTTACTCGCCATTTCTTGCGCTTTAAGATGCCGCCGAGCCCAGTACGCTATCTGAAGTAGGAGCGACGTAAGTTGAACAAATGTGATAGAATCACGCTGATTTCTTATATTAACCAAAATATAAAATGATCTAGTCGGGTCTCTGATTGCCCTATCATAGAAGTTTAATAGTGCATTTTGATCGCCATTCCACGCGCTTTAAGATGCCGCCTAACCCAGTACGCTATCTGAAATTGGAGCGACGTAAATTGAACAAATGTGACAGAATTTTGCTGACATCTTAAATTAACTATAATATAAAATGATCTAATCGGGTCTCTGATTGCCCTATCAAAGAAGTTTAATAGTGCATTTTACTCGCCAATCCACGCGCTTTACGATTCCGCCTAGCCCAGTACGCTATCTGAAATAGGAGCGACGTAAATTGAACAAATGTGATAGAATTTTGCTGAATTCTTAAATTAACCATAATATAAAATGATCTAATCGGGTCTCTGTTTGTCCTACCCTAGAAGTTTAATAGTGCATTTCACTCGTAATTTCATGCGCTTTGAGATGCCGCTTAGCCCAATACGCTATCTGGAATAGGAGCGACGTAAATTGAACAAATGTGATAGAATTTCGCTGAATTCTTTTATTAACCATAATGTAAAATGATCTAATCGGGTCTCTGTTTGTCCTACCCTAGAAGTTTAATAGTGCATTTCACTCGTAATTTCATTCGCTTTGAGATGCCGCTTAGCCCAATACGCTATCTGAAATAGGAGCGACGTAAATTGAACAAATGTGATAGAATTTTGCTGAATTCTTAAATTAACCATAATATTAGATGATGTAATCGGGTCTCTGCTTGCCCTACCCTAGAAGTTTAATTGTGCATTTTACTCGCCATTTCATGCGCTTTGAGATGCCGCTTAGCCCAATACGCTATCTGAAATAGGAGCGACGTAAATTGAACAAATGTGATAGAATTTTGCTGAATTCTTAAATTAACCATAATATAAAATGATCTAATCGGGACTCTGTTTGCCACACCCTAGAAGTTTAATAGCGGATTTTGCTCGCCATTTCATGCGCTTTGAGATGCCGCTTAGCCCAATACGCTATCTGAAATAGGAGCGACGTAAGTTGAAAAATTGTGATAGAATTTCGCTGAATTCTTTTATGAACCATAATGTAAAATGATCTAATCGGGTCTCTGTTCTCCCTAGCCTAGAAGTTTAATAGTGCATTTTATTCTCCATTTCATGCGCTTTGAGATGCCGCTTAGCCCAATACGCTATCTGAAATAGGAGCGACGTAAATTGAACAAATGTGATAGAATTTCCCTGAAATCTTATATTAAACAAAATATAAAATGATCTAAACGGGACTCTGATTGCCCTATCATAGAAGTTTAGTAGTGCATTTTACTCGCCATTCCACGCGCTTTAAGATGCCGCCTAGCCCAGTACGCTATCTGAAATAGGAGCGACGTAAGTTGAAAAAATGTGATAGAATTACGCTGAATTCTTATATTAACCGTAATATAAAATGATCTAATCGGTTCTCTGTTCACCCTACCCTAGAAGTTTAAGAGTGCCTTTCACTCGTCATTTCATGCGCTTTGAGATGCCGCTTAGCCCAATACGCTATCTGAAATAGGAGCGACGTAAATTGAACAATTGTGATAGAATTTAGCTGATTTCTTATATTAACCAAAATATAAAATGATCTAGTCGGGTCTCTGATTGCCCTATCATAGAAGTTTAATAGTGCATTTTGATCGCCATTCCACGCGCTTTAAGATGCCGCCTAACCCAGTACGCTATCTGAAATTGGAGCGACGTAAATTGAACAAATGTGACAGAATTTTGCTGACATCTTAAATTAACTATAATATAAAATGATCTAATCGGGTCTCTGATTGCCCTATCAAAGAAGTTTAATAGTGCATTTTACTCGCCAATCCACGCGCTTTACGATTCCGCCTAGCCCAGTACGCTATCTGAAATAGGAGCGACGTAAATTGAACAAATGTGATAGAATTTTTCTGAATTCCTAAATAAACCATAATATGAAATGATCTAATCGGGTCTCTGTTTGCCCTACCCTAGATGTTTAACAGTGAATTTTACTCGCCATTTCATGCGCTTTGAGATGCCGCTTAGCCCAATACGCTATCTGAAATAGGAGCGACGTAAATTGAACAAACGTGATAGAATTTCCCTGAATACTTATATTAACCTTAATGTAAAATGATCTAATCGGGTCTCTGTTTGCCCTACCCTAGAAGTGTAATAGTGCATTTCACTCGCCATTTCATGCGCTTTGAGATGCCGCTTAGCCCAATACGCTATCTGAAATAGGAGCGACGTAAATAGAACAATTGTGATAGAATTTCGCTGAATTCTTATATTAACCAAAATATAAAATGATCTAGTCGGGTCTCTGATTGCCCTATCATAGAAGTTGAATAGTGCATTTTGATCGCCATTCCACGCGCTTTAAGATGCCGCCTAGCCCAGTACGCTATCTGAAATTGGAGCGACGTAAATTGAACAAATGTGACAGAATTTTGCTGACATCTTAAATTAACCATAATATAAAATGATCTAATCGGGTCTCTGTTTGCCCTACCCTACAAGTTTAGCAGTGCATTTTACTCGCCATTTCATGCGCTTTGAGATGCCGCTTAGCCCAATACGCTATCTGAAATAGGAGCGACGTAAATTGAACAAATGTGATAGAATTTCCCTGAATTCTTATATTAACCAAAATATAAAATGATCTAATCGGGTCTCTGATTGCCCTATCATAGAAGTTTAATAGTGCATTTTACTCGCCAATCCACGCGCTATAAGATTCCGTCTAGCCCAGTACGCTATCTGAAATAGGAGCGACGTAAATTGAACAAATGTGATAGAATTTGGCTGAATTCTTAAATTAACCATAATATAAAATGATCTAATCGGGTCTCTGTTTGCCCTACCCTAGAAGTTTAATAGTGCATTTTACTCGCCATTTCATGCGCTTTGAGGTGGCGCTTAGTCCAATACGCTATCTGAAATAGGAGCGACGTAAATTGAACAAATGTGATAGAATGTGGCTGAATTCTTAAATTAACCATAATATAAAATCATCTTATCGGGTCTCTGTTTGCCCTACCCTAGAAGTTTAATAGTGCATTTTACTCGCCATTTCTTGCGCTTTAAGATGCCGCCGAGCCCAGTACGCTATCTGAAGTAGGAGCGACGTAAGTTGAACAAATGTGATAGAATCACGCTGAATTCTTATATTAACCGTAATATAAAATGATCTAATCGGTTCTCTGTTCACCCTACCCTAGAAGTTTAAGAGTGCCTTTCACTCGTCATTTCATGCGCTTTGAGATGCCGCTTAGCCCAATACGCTATCTGAAATAGGAGCGACGTAAATTGAACAATTGTGATAGAATTTAGCTGATTTCTTATATTAACCAAAATATAAAATGATCTAGTCGGGTCTCTGATTGCCCTATCATAGAAGTTTAATAGCGCATTTTGATCGCCATTCCACGCGCTTTAAGATGCCGCCTAACCCAGTACGCTATCTGAAATTGGAGCGACGTAAATTGAACAAATGTGACAGAATTTTGCTGACATCTTAAATTAACTATAATATAAAATGATCTAATCGGGTCTCTGTTTGACCTACCCTACAAGTTTAGCAGTGCATTTTACTCGCCATTTCATGCGCTTTGAGATGCCGCTTAGCCCAATACGCTATCTGAAATAGGAGCGACGTAAATTGAACAAATGTGATACAATTTCCCTGAATTCTTATATTAACCTTAATGTAAAATGATCTAATCGGGTCTCTGTTCTCCCTACCCTAGAAGTTTAATACTGCATTTCACTCGCCATTTCATGCGCTTTGAGTTGCCGCTTAGCCCAATACGATATCTGAAATAGGAGCGATGTAAATTGAACAAATGTGATAGAATTTTGCTGAATTCGTAAATTAACCATAATATAATATGATCTAATCGGGTCTCTGTTTGCCCTACCCTATAAGTTTAATAGAGCATTTCACTCGCCATTTCATGCGCTTTGAGATGCCGCTTAGCCCAATACGCTATCTGAAATAGGAGCGACGTAAATAGAACAATTGTGATAGAATTTCGCTGAATTCTTATATTAACCAAAATATAAAATGATCTAATCGGGTCTCTGATTGCCCTATCATAGAAGTTTAATAGTGCATTTTACTCGCCAATCCACGCGCTTTAAGATTCCGCCTAGCCCAGTACGCTATCTGAAATAGGAGCGACGTAAATTGAACAAATGTGATAGAATTTGGCTGAATTCTTAAATTAACCATAATATAAAATGATCTAATCGGGTCTCTGTTTGCCCTACCCTAGAGGTTTAATAGTGCATTTCACTCGTAATTTCATGCGCTTTGAGATGCCGCTTAGCCCAAGACGCTATCTGGAATAGGAGCGACGTAAGTTTAACAAATGTGATAGAATTACGCTGAATTCTTATATTAACCGTAATATAAAATGATCTAATCGGGTCCCTGTTTGCCTTACCCGAGAACTTTAATAGTGCATTTTACTCGCCATTTCATGCGCTTTGAGATGCCGCTTAGCCCAATACGCTATCTGCAATAGGAGCGACGTAAATTGAACAAGTGTGATAGAATTTCGTTAAATTCATAAATTAACCATAATATAAAATGATCTAATCGGGACTCTGTTTGCCATACCCTAGAAGTTTAATAGTGCATTTTGCTCGCCATTTCATGAGCTTTGAGATGCCGCTTAGCCCAATACGCTATCTGAAATAGGAGCGGCCTAAATTGAACAAATGTGATAGAATTTCCCTGAAATCTTATATAAAACAAAATATAAAATGATCTAATCGGGTCTCTGATTGCCCTACCATAGGAGTTTAATAGTGCATTTTACTCGCCATTCCACGCGCATTAAGATGCCGCTTAGTCCAGTACGCTATGTGAAATCGGAGCGACGTAAATTGAACAAATGTGATAGGATTTTGCTGAATTCTTAAATTAACCATAATATAAAATGATCTAATCGGGTCTCTGTTTGTCCTACCCTAGAAGTTTAATAGTGCATTTCACTCGTAATTTCATGCGCTTTGAGATGCCGCTTAGCCCAATACGCTATCTGGAATCGGAGCGACGTAAATTGAACAAATGTGATAGAATTTCGCTGAATTCTTTTATTAACCATAATGTAAAATGATCTAATCGGGTCTCTGTTTGTCCTACCCTAGAAGTTTAATAGTGCATTTCACTCGTAATTTCATGCGCTTTGAGATGCCGCTTAGCCCAATACGCTATCTGAAATAGGAGCGACGTAAATTGAACAAATGTGATAGAATTTTGCTGAATTCTTAAATTAACCATAATATTAGATAATGTAATCGGGTCTCTGCTTGCCCTACCCTAGAAGTTTAATAGTGCATTTTACTCGCCATTTCATGCGCTTTGAGATGCCGCTTAGCCCAATACGCTATCTGAAATAGGAGCGACGTAAATTGAACAAATGTGATAGAATTTTGCTGTATTCTTAAATTAACCATAATATAAAATGATCTAATCGGGACTCTGTTTGCCACACCCTAGAAGTTTAATAGCGGATTTTGCTCGCCATTTCATGCGCTTTGAGATGCCGCTTAGCCCAATACGCTATCTGAAATAGGAGCGACGTAAGTTGAAAAATTGTGATAGAATTTCGCTGAATTCTTTTATGAACCATAATGTAAAATGATCTAATCGGGTCTCTATTCTCCCTAGCCTAGAAGTTTAATAGTGCATTTTATTCTCCATTTCATGCGCTTTGAGATGCCGCTTAGCCCAATACGCTATCTGAAATAGGAGCGACGTAAATTGAACAAATGTGATAGAATTTCCCTGAAATCTTATATTAAACAAAATATAAAATGATCTAAACGGGACTCTGATTGCCCTATCATAGAAGTTTAGTAGTGCATTTTACTCGCCATTCCACGCGCTTTAAGATGCCGCCTAGCCCAGTACGCTATCTGAAATAGGAGCGACGTAAGTTGAAAAAATGTGATAGAATTACGCTGAATTCTTATATTAACCGTAATATAAAATGATCTAATCGGTTCTCTGTTCACCCTACCCTAGAAGTTTAAGAGTGCCTTTCACTCGTCATTTCATGCGCTTTGAGATGCCGCTTAGCCCAATACGCTATCTGAAATAGGAGCGACGTAAATTGAACAATTGTGATAGAATTTAGCTGATTTCTTATATGAACCAAAATATAAAATGATCTAGTCGGGTCTCTGATTGCCCTATCATAGAAGTTTAATAGTGCATTTTGATCGCCATTCCACGCGCTTTAAGATGCCGCCTAACCCAGTACGCTATCTGAAATTGGAGCGACGTAAATTGAACAAATGTGACAGAATTTTGCTGACATCTTAAATTAACTATAATATAAAATGATCTAATCGGGTCTCTGTTTGACCTACCCTACAAGTTTAGCAGTGCATTTTACTCGCCATTTCATGCGCTTTGAGATGCCGCTTAGCCCAATACGCTATCTGAAATAGGAGCGACGTAAATTGAACAAATGTGATAGAATTTCCCTGAATTCTTATATTAACCAAAATATAAAATGATCTAATCGGGTCTCTGTTCTCCCTACCCTAGAAGTTTAATACTGCATTTCACTCGTCATTTCATGCGCTTTGAGTTGCCGCTTAGCCCAATACGATATCTGAAATAGGAGCGATGTAAATTGAACAAATGTGATAGAATTTTGCTGAATTCGTAAATTAACCATAATATAATATGATCTAATCGGGTCTCTGTTTGCCCTACCCTATAAGTTTAATAGTGCATTACACTCGCCATTTCATGCGCTTTGAGATGCCGCTTAGCCCAATACGCTATCTGAAATAGGAGCGACGTAAATAGAACAATTGTGATAGAATTTCGCTGAATTCTTATATTAACCAAAATATAAAATGATCTAATCGGGTCTCTGATTGCCCTATCATAGAAGTTTAATAGTGCATTTTACTCGCCAATCCACGCGCATTAAGATTCCGCCTAGCCCAGTACGCTATCTGAAATAGGAGCGACGTAAATTGAACAAATGTGATAGAATTTGGCAGAATTCTTAAATTAACCATAATATAAAATGATCTAATCGGGTCTCTGTTTGCCCTACCCTAGAAGTTTAATAGTGCATTTTACTCGCCATTTCATGCGCTTTGAGATGGCGCTTAGCCCAATACGCTATCTGAAATAGTAGCGACGTAAATTGAACAAATGTGATAGAATTTGGCTGAATTCTTAAATTAACCATAATATAAAATGATCTAATCGGGTCTCTGTTTGCCCTACCCTAGAAGTTTAACAGTGCATTTTACTCGCCATTTCATGCGCTTTGAGATGCCGCTTAGCCCAATACGCTATCTGAAATACGAGCGACGTAAATTGAACAAATGTGATAGAATTTCCCTGAATACTTATATTAACCTTAATGTAAAATGATCTAATCGGGGCTCTGATTGCCCTATCATAGAAGTTTAATAGTGCATTTTACTCGCCAATCCACGCGCTTTAAGAATCCGCCTAGCCCAGTACGCTATCTGAAATAGGAGCGACGTAAATTGAACAAATGTGATAGAATTTGGCTGAATTCTTAAATTAACCATAATATAAAATGATCTAATCGGGTCTCTGTTTGCCATACCCTAGAAGTGTAATAGTGCATTTCACTCGCCATTTCATGCGCTTTGAGATGACGCTTAGCCCAATACGCTATCTGAAATAGGAGCGACGTAAATAGAACAATTGTGATAGAATTTTCCTGAAGTCTTATATTAAACAAAATATAAAATGATCTAAACGGGACTCTGATTGCCCTATCATAGAAGTTTAGTAGTGCATTTTACTCGCCATTCCACGCGCTTTAAGATGCCGCCTAGCTCAGTACGCTATCTGAAATAGGAGCGACGTAAGTTGAACAAATGTGATAGAATTACGCTGACTTCTTATATTAACCGTAATATAAAATGATCTAATCGGGTCCCTGTTTGCCTTATCCTAGAAGTTTAATAGTGCATTTTACTCGCCATTTCATGCGCATTGATATGCCGCTTAGCCCAATACGCTATCTGAAATAGGAGCTACGTAAATTGAACAAATATGATAGAGTTTCGCTGAATTCTTAAATTAACCATAATATAAAATGATCTTATCGGGTCTCTGTTTGCCCTACCCTAGAAGTTTAATAGTGCATTTTACTCGCCATTTCTTGCGCTTTGAGATGCCGCTTAGCCCAATACGATATCTGAAATATCAGCGACGTAAATTGAACAAATGTGATAGAATCACGCTGAATTCTTATATTAACCGTAATATAAAATGATCTAATCGGGTCTCTGTTTGCCTTACCCTAGAAGTTTAATAGTGCATTTCACTCGTCATATCATGCGCTTTGAGATGCCTCTTAGCCCAAATAGCTATCTGAAATAGGAGCGACGTAAATTGAACAAATGTGATAGAATTTCGCTGAATTCTTATATTAACCAAAATATAAAATGATCTAATCGGGACTCTGATTCCCTATCATAGAAGTTTAGTAGTGCATTTTACTCGCCCTTCCACGCGCTTTAAGATGCCGCCTAGCCCAGTACGCTATCTGAAATAGGAGCGACGTAAGTTGAACAAATGTGATAGAATTACGCTGAATTCTTATATTAACCGTAATATAAAATGATCAAATCGGGTCTCTGTTTACCTTACCCTAGAAGTTTAGCAGTGCATTTTACTCGCCATTTCGTGCGCTTTGAGATGCCGCTTAGCCCAATACGCTATCTGAAATAGGAGCGACGTAAATTGAACAAATGTGATAGAATTTCCCTGAATTCTTATATTAACCAAAATATAAAATGATCTAATCGGGTCTCTGATTGCCATATCATAGAAGTGTAATAGTGCATTTTACACGCCAATCCACGCGCTTTAAGATTCCGCCTAGCCCAGTACGCTATCTGAAATAGGAGCGACGTAAATTGATCAAATGTGATAGAATTTGGCTGAGTTCTTAAATTAACCATAATATAAAATGATCTAATCGGATCTCTGTTTGCCCTACCCTAGAAGTTTAATAGTGCATTTTACTCGCCATTTCATGCGCTTTGAGATGCCGCTTAGCCCAATACGCTATCTGCAATAGGAGCGACGTAAATTGAACAAATGTGATAGAATTTCCCTGAATACTTATATTAACCTTGATGTAAAATGATCTAATCGGGTCTGTGTTCGCCCTACCCTAGAAGTGTAATAGTGCATTTCACTCGCCATTTCATGCGCTTTGAGATGACGCTTAGCCCAATACGCTATCTGAAATAGGAGCGACGTAAATAGAACAATTGTGATAGAATTTCGCTGAATTCTTATATTAACCGTAATATAAAATGATCTAATCGGGTCTCTGTTTACCTTACCCTAGAAGTTTAACAGTGCATTTTAATCGCCATTTCATGCGCTTTGAGATGCCGCTTAGCCCAATACGCTATCCGAAATAGGAGCGACGTACATTGAACAAATGTGATAGAATTTCGCGGAATTCTTAAATTAATCATAATATAAAATGATATAATCGGCTCTCTGTTTGCCCTATCATAGATGTTTAATAGTGCATTTCACTCGTCATTTCATGCGCTTTGAGATGCCGCCTAGCCCAGTACGCTATCTGAAATAGGAGCGACGTAAGTTGAACAAATGTGATAGAATTACGCTCAATTATTATATTAACCGTAATATAAAATTATCTAATCGGGTCTCTGATTGCCCTACCCTAGAAGTTTAATAGTGCACATTGCTCGCCATTTCATGCGCTTTGAGATGGCGCTTAGCCCAATACGCTATCTGAAATAGGAGCGACGTAAATTGCACAAATGTGATAGAATTTCCCTGAATTCTTATATACACTTTATGTAAAATGATCTCTTCGGGTCTTTGTTCGCAGTACCCTAGAAGTTTAATAGTGCATTTCACTCGTCATTTCATGCGCTTTGAGATGCCGCTTAGCCCAATACGCTATCTGAAATAGGAGCGACGTAAATTGAACAAATATGATAGAGTTTCGCTGGATTCTTAAATTAACCATAATATAAAATGATCTTATCGGGTCTCTGATTGCCATATCATAGAAGTTTCATAGTGCATTTTACTCGCCAATCCACGCGCTTTAAGATTCCGCCTAGCCCAGTACGCTATCTGAAATAGGAGCGACGTAAATTGAACAATTGTGATAGAATTTCGCTGAATTCTTATATTAACCAAAATATAAAATGATCTAGTCGGGTCTCTGATTGCCCAATCATAGAAGTTTAATAGTGCATTTTGATCGCCATTCCACGCGCTTTAAGATGCCGCCTAGCCCAGTACGCTATCTGAAATTGGAGCGACGTAAATTGAACAAATGTGACAGAATTTTGCTGACATCTTAAATTAACCATAATATAAAATGATCTAATCGGGTCTCTGATTGCCATATCATAGAAGTTTAATAGTGCATTTTACTCGCCAATCCACGCGCTTTAAGATTCCGCCTAGCCCAGTACGCTATCTGAAATAGGAGCGACGTAAATTGAACAAATGTGATAGAATTTGGCTGAATTCTTAATTTAACCATAATATAAAATGAACTAATCGGGTCTCTGTTTGCCTTACCCTAGAAGTTTAATACTGCATTTTACTCGCCATTTCATGCGCATTGAGATGCCGCTTAGCCCAATACGCTATCTGAAATAGGAGCGACGTAAATTGAACAAATGTGATAGAATTTCCCTGAATACTTATATTAACCTTAATGTGAAATGATCTAATCGGGTCTCTGATAGCCCTATCATAGAAGTTTAATAGTGCATTTTACTCGCCATTCCACGCGCTTTAAGATGTCGCCTAGCCCAGTACGCTATCTGAAATAGGAGCGACGTAAATTGAACAAATGTGATAGAATTTCCCTGAATTCTTAAATACACCTTAATGTAAAATGATCTAATCGGGTCTTTGTTCGCCCAACCCTAGAAGTTTAATTGTGCATTTCACTCGGCATTTCATGCGCTTTGAGATGCCGCTTAGCCCAACACGCAATCTGAAATAGGAGCGACGTAAATTGAACAAATGTGATAGAATTTCCCTGAATTCTTATATACACCTTAATGTAAAATGATCTAATCGGGTCTTTGTTCGCCCTACCCTAGAAGTTTAATAGTGCATTTTACTCGCCATTTTATGCGCTTTGAGATGCCGCTTATCCCAATACGCTATCTGCAATAGGAGCGACGTCCATTGAACAAATGTGATAGAATTTCGCTGAATTCTTAAATTAACCATAATATCAAATGATCTAATCGGGTCTCTGTTTGCCCTATCATAGATGTTTAATAGTGCATTTCACTCGTCATTTCATGCGCTTTGAGATGCCGCCTAGCCCAGTACGCTATCTGAAATAGGAGCGACGTAAGTTGAACAAATGTGATAGAATTACGCTCAATTATTATATTAACCGTATTATGAAATTATCTAATCGGGTCTCTGTTTGCCCTACCCTAGAAGTTTAATAGTGCACTTTGCTCGCCATTTCATGCGCTTTGATATGGCGCTTAGCCCAATACGCTATCTGAAATAGGAGCGACGTAAATTGAACAAATGTGATAGAATTTTTCTGAATTCTTAAATAAACCATAATATGAAATGATCTAATCGGGTCTCTGTTTGCCCTACCCTAGATGTTTAACAGTGCATTTTACTCGCCATTTCATGCGCTTTGAGATGCCGCTTAGCCCAATACGCTATCTGAAATAGGAGCGACGTATATTGAACAAATGTGATAGAATTTCCCTGAATACTTATATTAACCTTAATGTAAAATGATCTAATCGGGTCTCTGTTCGCCCTACCCTAGAAGTGTAATAGTGCATTTCACTCGCCATTTCATGGGCTTTGAGATGCCGCTTAGCCCAATACGCTATCTGAAATAGGAGCGACGTAAATAGAACAATTGTGATAGAATTTCCCTGAAATCTTATATTAAACAAAATATAAAATGATCTAAACGGGACTCTGATTGCCCTATCATAGAAGTTTAGTAGTGCATTTTACTCGCCCTTCCACGCGCTTTAAGATGCCTCCTAGCCCAGTACGCTATCTGAAATAGGAACGACGTAAGTTGAACAAATGTGATAGAATTACGCTGAATTCTTATATTATCCGTAATATAAAATGATCTAATCGGGTCTCTGTTTACCTTACCCTAGAAGTTTAATAGTGCATTTTACTCGCCATTTCATGCGCTTTGAGATGCCGCTTAGCCCAATACGCTATCTGAAATAGGAGCGACGTAAATTGAACAAATGTGATAGAATTTCCCTGAATTCTTATATACACCTTAATGTAAAATGATCTAATCAGGTCTTTGTTCGCCCTACCCTAGAAGTTTAATTGTGCATTTCACTCGCCATTTCATGCGCTTTGAGATGCCGCTTAGCCCAATAAGCTATCTGAAATAGGAGCGACGTAAATTGAACAAATGTGATAGAATTTCGCTGAATTCTTATAATAACCAAAATATAAAGTGATCTAATCGGGTCTCTGATTGCCCTATCATAGAAGTTTAACAGTGCATTTTACTCGCCCTTCCACGCGCTTTAAGATGCCGCCTAGCCCTGTACGCTACCTGAAATAGGAGCGACGTAAGTTGAACAAATGTGATAGAATTACGCTGAATTCTTATATTAACCGTAATATAAAATGATCTAATCGGGTCTCTGTTTGCCTTACCCTTGAAGTTTAATAGTGCATTTTACTCGCCATTTCATGCGCTTTGAGATGCCGCTTAGCCCAACACGCAATCTGAAATAGGAGCGACGTAAATTGAATAAATGTGATAGAATTTCCCTGAATTCTTATATACACCTTAATGTAAAATGATCTAATCGGGTCTTTGTTCGCCCTACCCTAGAAGTTTAATAGTGCATTTTACTCGCCATTTCATGCGCTTTGAGATGCCGCTTAGCCCAATACGCTATCTGCAATAGGAGCGACGTCCATTGAACAAATGTGATAGAATTTCCCTGAAATCTTATATTAAACAAAATATAAAATGATCTAATCGGGTCTCTGATTGCCCTATCATAGAAGATTAGTAGTGCATTTTACTCGCCATTCCACGCGCTTTAAGATGCCGCTCAGCCCAGTACGCTATCTGAAATAGGAGCGACGTAACTTGAACAAATGTGATAGAATTACGCTGCATTCTTATATTAACCGTAATATAAAATGATCTAACCGGGTATCTGTTTGCCCTATCCTAGAAGTTTAATAGTGCATTATACTCGCCATTTCATGCGCTTCGAGATGCCGCTTAGCTCAATATGCTATCTGAAATAGGAGCGACGAAAGTTGAACAAATGTGATAGAATTTCGCTGAATTATTTTATTAACCAGAATGTAAAATGATCTAATCTGGTCTCTGTTCGCCCTACCTTAGAAGTCTTATAGTGCATTTCACTCGCCATTTCATGCGCTTTGAGATGCCGCTTAGCCCAATACGCTATCTGAAATAGGAGCGACCTAAATTGAACGAATGTGATAGAATTTCGCTCAATTCTTAAATTAACCATAATATAAAATGATCTAATCGGGTCTCTGTTTTCCCTACCCTAGGAGTTTAATAGTGCATTTTACTCGCCATTTCATGCGCTTTGAGATGCCGCTTAGCCCAATACGCTATCTGAAATATCAGCGACACGAATTGAACAAATGTGATAGAATTTCCCTGAAATCTTGTATTAAACAAAATATAAAATGATCTAATCGCGTCTCTGATTGCCCTATCATACAACTTTAATAGTGCATTTTACTCGCCACTCCACGCGCTTTAGGATGCCGCCTAGCCCAGTACGCTATCCGTAATAGGAGCGACGTAAATTGAACAAATGTGATAGAATTTTGCTGAATTCTTAAATTAACCATAATATAAAATGATCTAATCGGGTCTCTGTTTGCCCTACCCTAGAAGTTTAATAGTGCATTTTACTCGCCATTTCATGCGCATTGAGATGCCGCTTAACCCAATACGCTATCTGAAATAGGAGCAACGAAAGTTGAACAAATGTGATAGAATTTCGCTGAATTATTTTATTAACCAGAATGTAAAATGATCTAATCGGTTCTCTGTTCGCCCTAGCCTAGAAGTTTAATAGTGCATTTTATTCGCCATTTCATGCGCTTTGTGATGCCGCGTAGCCCAATACGCCATCTGAAATAGGAGCGACGTAAATTGAACAAATGTGATAGAATTTCCCTGAATTCTTATATTAACCTTAATGTAAAATGATCTAATCGGGTCTCTGTTCGCCATACCCTAGAAGTTTAATAGTGCATTTCACTCGTCATTTCATGCGCTTTCAGTTGCCGCTTAGCCCAATACGCTATCTGAAATAGGAGCGACGTAAATTGAACAAATGTGATAGAATTTCCCTGAAATCTTATATTAAACAAAATATAAAATGATCTAATCGGGTCTCTGATTGCCCTATCATACAAGATTAGTAGTGCATTTTACTCGCCATTCCACGCGCTTTAAGATGCCGCCTAGCCCAGTACGCTATCTGAAATAGGAGCGACGTAACTTGGACGAATGTGATAGAATTACGCTGCATTCTTATATTAACCGTAATATAAAATGATCTAATCGGGTATCTGTTTGCCTTATCCTAGAAGTTTAATAGTGCATTATACTCGCCATTTCATGCGCTTCGAGATGCCGCTTAGCTCAATACGCTATCTGAAATACGAGCGACGAAAGTTGAACAAATGTGATAGAATTTCGCTGAATTATTTTATTAACCAGAATGTAAAATGATCTAATCTGGTCTCTGTTCGCCCTACCATAGAAGTCTTATAGTGCATTTCACTCGCCATTTCATGCGCTTTGAGATGCCGCTTAGCCCAATACGCTATCTGAAATAGGAGCGACCTAAATTGAACGAATGTGATAGAATTTCGCTGAATTCTTATATTAACCAAAATATAAAATGATCTAGTCGGGTCTCTGATTGCCCAATCATAGAAGTTTAATAGTGCATTTTGATCGCCATTCCACGCGCTTTAAGATGCCGCCTAGCCCAGTACGCTATCTGAAATTGGAGCGACGTAAATTGAACAAATGTGACAGAATTTTGCTGACATCTTAAATTAACCATAATATAAAATGATCTAATCGGGTCTCTGATTGCCATATCATAGAAGTTTAATAGTGCATTTTACTCGCCAATCCACGCGCTTTAAGATTCCGCCTAGCCCAGTACGCTATCTGAAATAGGAGCGACGTAAATTGAACAAATGTGATAGAATTTGGCTGAATTCTTAATTTAACCATAATATAAAATGAACTAATCGGGTCTCTGTTTGCCTTACCCTAGAAGTTTAATACTGCATTTTACTCGCCATTTCATGCGCATTGAGATGCCGCTTAGCCCAATACGCTATCTGAAATAGGAGCGACGTAAATTGAACAAATGTGATAGAATTTCCCTGAATACTTATATTAACCTTAATGTGAAATTGTCTAATCGGGTCTCTGACAGCCCTATCATAGAAGTTTAATAGTGCATTTTACTCGCCATTCCACGCGCTTTAAGATGTCGCCTAGCCCAGTACGCTATCTGAAATAGGAGCGACGTAAATTGAACAAATGTGATAGAATTTCCCTGAATTCTTAAATACACCTTAATGTAAAATGATCTAATCGGGTCTTTGTTCGCCCTACCCTAGAAGTTTAATTGTGCATTTCACTCGGCATTTCATGCGCTTTGAGATGCCGCTTAGCCCAACACGCAATCTGAAATAGGAGCGACGTAAATTGAACAAATGTGATAGAATTTCCCTGAATACTTATATACACCTTAATGTAAAATGATCTAATCGGGTCTTTGTTCGCCCTACCCTAGAAGTTTAATAGTGCATTTTACTCGCCATTTTATGCGCTTTGAGATGCCGCTTATCCCAATACGCTATCTGCAATAGGAGCGACGTCCATTGAACAAATGTGATAGAATTTCGCTGAATTCTTAAATTAACCATAATATCAAATGATCTAATCGGGTCTCTGTTTGCCCTATCATAGATGTTTAATAGTGCATTTCACTCGTCATTTCATGCGCTTTGAGATGCCGCCTAGCCCAGTACGCTATCTGAAATAGGAGCGACGTAAGTTGAACAAATGTGATAGAATTACGCTCAATTATTATATTAACCGTATTATGAAATTATCTAATCGGGTCTCTGTTTGCCCTACCCTAGAAGTTTAATAGTGCACTTTGCTCGCCATTTCATGCGCTTTGATATGGCGCTTAGCCCAATACGCTATCTGAAATAGGAGCGACGTAAATTGAACAAATGTGATAGAATTTTTCTGAATTCTTAAATAAACCATAATATGAAATGATCTAATCGGGTCTCTGTTTGCCCTACCCTAGATGTTTAACAGTGCATTTTACTCGCCATTTCATGCGCTTTGAGATGCCGCTTAGCCCAATACGCTATCTGAAATAGGAGCGACGTAAATTGAACAAATGTGATAGAATTTGCCTGAATACTTATATTAACCTTAATGTAAAATGATCTAATCGGGTCTCTGTTCGCCCTACCCTAGAAGTGTAATAGTGCATTTCACTCGCCATTTCATGCGCTTTGAGATGACGCTTAGCCCAATACGCTATCTGAAATAGGAGCGACGTAAATAGAACAATTGTGATAGAATTTCGCTGAATTCTTATATAAACCAAAATATAAAATGATCTAATCGGGTCTCTGATTGCCCTATCATAGAAGTTTAATACTGCATTTTACTCGCCAATCCACGCGCTTTAAGATTCCGCCTAGCCCAGTACGCTATCTGAAATAGGAGAGACGTAAGTTGAACAAATGTGATAGAATTTGGCTGAATTCTTAAATTAACCATAATATAAAATGATCTAATCGGGTCTCCGTTTGCCCTACCCTAGAAGATTAACAGCGCATTTTAATCGCCATTTCTTGCGCTTTGAGATGCAGCTTAGCCCAATACGCTATCTGAAATAGGAGCGACGTAAATTGAACAAATGTGATAGAATTTTTCTGAATTCTTAAATAAACCATAATATGAAATGATCTAATCGGGTCTCTGTTTGCCCTACCCTAGATGTTTAACAGTGCATTTTACTCGCCATTTCATGCGCTTTGAGATGCCATTTAGCCCAATACGCTATCTGAAATAGGAGCGACGTATATTGAACAAATGTGATAGAATTTCCCTGAATACTTATATTAACCTTAATGTAAAATGATCTAATCGGGTCTCTGTTCGCCCTACCCTAGAAGTGTAATAGTGCATTTCACTCGCCATTTCATGGGCTTTGAGATGCCGCTTAGCCCAATACGCTATCTGAAATAGGAGCGACGTAAATAGAACAATTGTGATAGAATTTCCCTGAAATCTTATATTAAACAAAATATAAAATGATCTAAACGGGACTCTGATTGCCCTATCATAGAAGTTTAGTAGTGCATTTTACTCGCCCTTCCACGCGCTTTAAGATGCCTCCTAGCCCAGTACGCTATCTGAAATAGGAACGACGTAAGTTGAACAAATGTGATAGAATTACGCTGAATTCTTATATTATCCGTAATATAAAATGATCTAATCGGGTCTCTGTTTACCTTACCCTAGAAGTTTAATAGTGCATTTTACTCGCCATTTCATGCGCTTTGAGATGCCGCTTAGCCCAATACGCTATCTGAAATAGGAGCGACGTAAATTGAACAAATGTGATAGAATTTCCCTGAATTCTTATATACACCTTAATGTAAAATGATCTAATCAGGTCTTTGTTCGCCCTACCCTAGAAGTTTAATTGTGCATTTCACTCGCCATTTCATGCGCTTTGAGATGCCGCTTAGCCCAATACGCTATCTGAAATAGGAGCGACGTAAATTGAACAAATGTGATAGAATTTCGCTGAATTCTTATAATAACCAAAATATAAAGTGATCTAATCGGGTCTCTGATTGCCCTATCATAGAAGTTTAACAGTGCATTTTACTCGCCCTTCCACGCGCTTTAAGATGCCGCCTAGCCCTGTACGCTACCTGAAATAGGAGCGACGTAAGTTGAACAAATGTGATAGAATTACGCTGAATTCTTATATTAACCGTAATATAAAATGATCTAATCGGGTCTCTGTTTGCCTTACCCTTGAAGTTTAATAGTGCATTTTACTCGCCATTTCATGCGCTTTGAGATGCCGCTTAGCCCAACACGCAATCTGAAATAGGAGCGACGTAAATTGAATAAATGTGATAGAATTTCCCTGAATTCTTATATACACCTTAATGTAAAATGATCTAATCGGGTCTTTGTTCGCCCTACCCTAGAAGTTTAATAGTGCATTTTACTCGCCATTTCATGCGCTTTGAGATGCCGCTTAGCCCAATACGCTATCTGCAATAGGAGCGACGTCCATTGAACAAATGTGATAGAATTTCCCTGAAATCTTATATTAAACAAAATATAAAATGATCTAATCGGGTCTCTGATTGCCCTATCATAGAAGATTAGTAGTGCATTTTACTCGCCATTCCACGCGCTTTAAGATGCCGCTCAGCCCAGTACGCTATCTGAAATAGGAGCGACGTAACTTGAACAAATGTGATAGTATTACGCTGCATTCTTATATTAACCGTAATATAAAATGATCTAACCGGGTATCTGTTTGCCCTATCCTAGAAGTTTAATAGTGCATTATACTCGCCATTTCATGCGCTTCGAGATGCCGCTTAGCTCAATATGCTATCTGAAATAGGAGCGACGAAAGTTGAACAAATGTGATAGAATTTCGCTGAATTATTTTATTAACCAGAATGTAAAATGATCTAATCTGGTCTCTGTTCGCCCTACCTTAGAAGTCTTATAGTGCATTTCACTCGCCATTTCATGCGCTTTGAGATGCCGCTTAGCCCAATACGCTATCTGAAATAGGAGCGACATAAATTGAACGAATGTGATAGAATTTCGCTCAATTCTTAAATTAACCATAATATAAAATGATCTAATCGGGTCTCTGTTTTCCCTACCCTAGGAGTTTAATAGTGCATTTTACTCGCCATTTCATGCGCTTTGAGATGCCGCTTAGCCCAATACGCTATCTGAAATATCAGCGACACGAATTGAACAAATGTGATAGAATTTCCCTGAAATCTTGTATTAAACAAAATATAAAATGATCTAATCGCGTCTCTGATTGCCCTATCATACAACTTTAATAGTGCATTTTACTCGCCACTCCACGCGCTTTAGGATGCCGCCTAGCCCAGTACGCTATCCGTAATAGGAGCGACGTAAATTGAACAAATGTGATAGAATTTTGCTGAATTCTTAAATTAACCATAATATAAAATGATCTAATCGGGTCTCTGTTTGCCCTACCCTAGAAGTTTAATAGTGCATTTTACTCGCCATTTCATGCGCATTGAGATGCCGCTTAACCCAATACGCTATCTGAAATAGGAGCAACGAAAGTTGAACAAATGTGATAGAATTTCGCTGAATTATTTTATTAACCAGAATGTAAAATGATCTAATCGGTTCTCTGTTCGCCCTAGCCTAGAAGTTTAATAGTGCATTTTATTCGCCATTTCATGCGCTTTGTGATGCCGCGTAGCCCAATACGCCATCTGAAATAGGAGCGACGTAAATTGAACAAATGTGATAGAATTTCCCTGAATTCTTATATTAACCTTAATGTAAAATGATCTAATCGGGTCTCTGTTCGCCATACCCTAGAAGTTTAATAGTGCATTTCACTCGTCATTTCATGCGCTTTCAGTTGCCGCTTAGCCCAATACGCTATCTGAAATAGGAGCGACGTAAATTGAACAAATGTGATAGAATTTCCCTGAAATCTTATATTAAACAAAATATAAAATGATCTAATCGGGTCTCTGATTGCCCTATCATACAAGATTAGTAGTGCATTTTACTCGCCATTCCACGCGCTTTAAGATGCCGCCTAGCCCAGTACGCTATCTGAAATAGGAGCGACGTAACTTGGACGAATGTGATAGAATTACGCTGCATTCTTATATTAACCGTAATATAAAATGATCTAATCGGGTATCTGTTTGCCGTATCCTAGAAGTTTAATAGTGCATTATACTCGCCATTTCATGCGCTTCGAGATGCCGCTTAGCTCAATACGCTATCTGAAATACGAGCGACGAAAGTTGAACAAATGTGATAGAATTTCGCTGAATTATTTTATTAACCAGAATGTAAAATGATCTAATCTGGTCTCTGTTCGCCCTACCATAGAAGTCTTATAGTGCATTTCACTCGCCATTTCATGCGCTTTGAGATGCCGCTTAGCCCAATACGCTATCTGAAATAGGAGCGACCTAAATTGAACGAATGTGATAGAATTTCGCTGAATTCTTATATTAACCAAAATATAAAATGATCTAGTCGGGTCTCTGATTGCCCAATCATAGAAGTTTAATAGTGCATTTTGATCGCCATTCCACGCGCTTTAAGATGCCGCCTAGCCCAGTACGCTATCTGAAATTGGAGCGACGTAAATTGAACAAATGTGACAGAATTTTGCTGACATCTTAAATTAACCATAATATAAAATGATCTAATCGGGTCTCTGATTGCCATATCATAGAAGTTTAATAGTGCATTTTACTCGCCAATCCACGCGCTTTAAGATTCCGCCTAGCCCAGTACGCTATCTGAAATAGGAGCGACGTAAATTGAACAAATGTGATAGAATTTGGCTGAATTCTTAATTTAACCATAATATAAAATGAACTAATCGGGTCTCTGTTTGCCTTACCCTAGAAGTTTAATACTGCATTTTACTCGCCATTTCATGCGCATTGAGATGCCGCTTAGCCCAATACGCTATCTGAAATAGGAGCGACGTAAATTGAACAAATGTGATAGAATTTCCCTGAATACTTATATTAACCTTAATGTGAAATGATCTAATCGGGTCTCTGACAGCCCTATCATAGAAGTTTAATAGTGCATTTTACTCGCCATTCCACGCGCTTTAAGATGTCGCCTAGCCCAGTACGCTATCTGAAATAGGAGCGACGTAAATTGAACAAATGTGATAGAATTTCCCTGAATTCTTAAATACACCTTAATGTAAAATGATCTAATCGGGTCTTTGTTCGCCCTACCCTAGAAGTTTAATTGTGCATTTCACTCGGCATTTCATGCGCTTTGAGATGCCGCTTAGCCCAACACGCAATCTGAAATAGGAGCGACGTAAATTGAACAAATGTGATAGAATTTCCCTGAATTCTTATATACACCTTAATGTAAAATGATCTAATCGGGTCTTTGTTCGCCCTACCCTAGAAGTTTAATAGTGCATTTTACTCGCCATTTCACGCGCTTTGAGATGCCGCTTATCCCAATACGCTATCTGCAATAGGAGCGACGTCCATTGAACAAATGTGATAGAATTTCGCTGAATTCTTAAATTAACCATAATATCAAATGATCTAATCGGGTCTCTGTTTGCCCTATCATAGATGTTTAATAGTGCATTTCACTCGTCATTTCATGCGCTTTGAGATGCCGCCTAGCCCAGTACGCTATCTGAAATAGGAGCGACGTAAGTTGAACAAATGTGATAGAATTACGCTCAATTATTATATTAACCGTATTATGAAATTATCTAATCGGGTCTCTGTTTGCCCTACCCTAGAAGTTTAATAGTGCACTTTGCTCGCCATTTCATGCGCTTTGATATGGCGCTTAGCCCAATACGCTATCTGAAATAGGAGCGACGTAAATTGAACAAATGTGATAGAATTTTTCTGAATTCTTAAATAAACCATAATATGAAATGATCTAATCGGGTCTCTGTTTGCCCTACCCTAGATGTTTAACAGTGCATTTTACTCGCCATTTCATGCGCTTTGAGATGCCGCTTAGCCCAATACGCTATCTGAAATAGGAGCGACGTAAATTGAACAAATGTGATAGAATTTGCCTGAATACTTATATTAACCTTAATGTAAAATGATCTAATCGGGTCTCTGTTCGCCCTACCCTAGAAGTGTAATAGTGCATTTCACTCGCCATTTCATGCGCTTTGAGATGACGCTTAGCCCAATACGCTATCTGAAATAGGAGCGACGTAAATAGAACAATTGTGATAGAATTTCGCTGAATTCTTATATAAACCAAAATATAAAATGATCTAATCGGGTCTCTGATTGCCCTATCATAGAAGTTTAATACTGCATTTTACTCGCCAATCCACGCGCTTTAAGATTCCGCCTAGCCCAGTACGCTATCTGAAATAGGAGAGACGTAAGTTGAACAAATGTGATAGAATTTGGCTGAATTCTTAAATTAACCATAATATAAAATGATCTAATCGGGTCTCCGTTTGCCCTACCCTAGAAGTTTAACAGCGCATTTTAATCGCCATTTCTTGCGCTTTGAGATGCAGCTTAGCCCAATACGCTATCTGAAATAGGAGCGACGTAAATTGAACAAATGTGATAGAATTTTTCTGAATTCTTAAATAAACCATAATATGAAATGATCTAATCGGGTCTCTGTTTGCCCTACCCTAGATGTTTAACAGTGCATTTTACTCGCCATTTCATGCGCTTTGAGATGCCATTTAGCCCAATACGCTATCTGAAATAGGAGCGACGTATATTGAACAAATGTGATAGAATTTCCCTGAATACTTATATTAACCTTAATGTAAAATGATCTAATCGGGTCTCTGTTCGCCCTACCCTAGAAGTGTAATAGTGCATTTCACTCGCCATTTCATGGGCTTTGAGATGCCGCTTAGCCCAATACGCTATCTGAAATAGGAGCGACGTAAATAGAACAATTGTGATAGAATTTCCCTGAAATCTTATATTAAACAAAATATAAAATGATCTAAACGGGACTCTGATTGCCCTATCATAGAAGTTTAGTAGTGCATTTTACTCGCCCTTCCACGCGCTTTAAGATGCCTCCTAGCCCAGTACGCTATCTGAAATAGGAACGACGTAAGTTGAACAAATGTGATAGAATTACGCTGAATTCTTATATTATCCGTAATATAAAATGATCTAATCGGGTCTCTGTTTACCTTACCCTAGAAGTTTAATAGTGCATTTTACTCGCCATTTCATGCGCTTTGAGATGCCGCTTAGCCCAATACGCTATCTGAAATAGGAGCGACGTAAATTGAACAAATGTGATAGAATTTCCCTGAATTCTTATATACACCTTAATGTAAAATGATCTAATCAGGTCTTTGTTCGCCCTACCCTAGAAGTTTAATTGTGCATTTCACTCGCCATTTCATGCGCTTTGAGATGCCGCTTAGCCCAATAAGCTATCTGAAATAGGAGCGACGTAAATTGAACAAATGTGATAGAATTTCGCTGAATTCTTATAATAACCAAAATATAAAGTGATCTAATCGGGTCTCTGATTGCCCTATCATAGAAGTTTAACAGTGCATTTTACTCGCCCTTCCACGCGCTTTAAGATGCCGCCTAGCCCTGTACGCTACCTGAAATAGGAGCAACGTAAGTTGAACAAATGTGATAGAATTACGCTGAATTCTTATATTAACCGTAATATAAAATGATCTAATCGGGTCTCTGTTTGCCTTACCCTTGAAGTTTAATAGTGCATTTTACTCGCCATTTCATGCGCTTTGAGATGCCGCTTAGCCCAACACGCAATCTGAAATAGGAGCGACGTAAATTGAATAAATGTGATAGAATTTCCCTGAATTCTTATATACACCTTAATGTAAAATGATCTAATCGGGTCTTTGTTCGCCCTACCCTAGAAGTTTAATAGTGCATTTTACTCGCCATTTCATGCGCTTTGAGATGCCGCTTAGCCCAATACGCTATCTGCAATAGGAGCGACGTCCATTGAACAAATGTGATAGAATTTCCCTGAAATCTTATATTAAACAAAATATAAAATGATCTAATCGGGTCTCTGATTGCCCTATCATAGAAGATTAGTAGTGCATTTTACTCGCCATTCCACGCGCTTTAAGATGCCGCTCAGCCCAGTACGCTATCTGAAATAGGACCGACGTAACTTGAACAAATGTGATAGAATTACGCTGCATTCTTATATTAACCGTAATATAAAATGATCTAACCGGGTATCTGTTTGCCCTATCCTAGAAGTTTAATAGTGCATTATACTCGCCATTTCATGCGCTTCGAGATGCCGCTTAGCTCAATATGCTATCTGAAATAGGAGCGACGAAAGTTGAACAAATGTGATAGAATTTCGCTGAATTATTTTATTAACCAGAATGTAAAATGATCTAATCTGGTCTCTGTTCGCCCTACCTTAGAAGTCTTATAGTGCATTTCACTCGCCATTTCATGCGCTTTGAGATGCCGCTTAGCCCAATACGCTATCTGAAATAGGAGCGACCTAAATTGAACGAATGTGATAGAATTTCGCTCAATTCTTAAATTAACCATAATATAAAATGATCTAATCGGGTCTCTGTTTTCCCTACCCTAGGAGTTTAATAGTGCATTTTACTCGCCATTTCATGCGCTTTGAGATGCCGCTTAGCCCAATACGCTATCTAAAATATCAGCGACACGAATTGAACAAATGTGATAGAATTTCCCTGAAATCTTGTATTAAACAAAATATAAAATGATCTAATCGCGTCTCTGATTGCCCTATCATACAACTTTAATAGTGCATTTTACTCGCCACTCCACGCGCTTTAGGATGCCGCCTAGCCCAGTACGCTATCCGTAATAGGAGCGACGTAAATTGAACAAATGTGATAGAATTTTGCTGAATTCTTAAATTAACCATAATATAAAATGATCTAATCGGGTCTCTGTTTGCCCTACCCTAGAAGTTTAATAGTGCATTTTACTCGCCATTTCATGCGCATTGAGATGCCGCTTAACCCAATACGCTATCTGAAATAGGAGCAACGAAAGTTGAACAAATGTGATAGAATTTCGCTGAATTATTTTATTAACCAGAATGTAAAATGATCTAATCGGTTCTCTGTTCGCCCTAGCCTAGAAGTTTAATAGTGCATTTTATTCGCCATTTCATGCGCTTTGTGATGCCGCGTAGCCCAATACGCCATCTGAAATAGGAGCGACGTAAATTGAACAAATGTGATAGAATTTCCCTGAATTCTTATATTAACCTTAATGTAAAATGATCTAATCGGGTCTCTGTTCGCCCTACCCTAGAAGTTTAATAGTGCATTTCACTCGTCATTTCATGCGCTTTCAGTTGCCGCTTAGCCCAATACGCTATCTGAAATAGGAGCGACGTAAATTGAACAAATGTGATAGAATTTCCCTGAAATCTTATATTAAACAAAATATAAAATGATCTAATCGGGTCTCTGATTGCCCTATCATACAAGATTAGTAGTGCATTTTACTCGCCATTCCACGCGCTTTAAGATTCCGCCTAGCCCAGTACGCTATCTGAAATAGGAGCGACGTAACTTGGACGAATGTGATAGAATTACGCTGCATTCTTATATTAACCGTAATATAAAATCATCTAATCGGGTATCTGTTTGCCTTATCCTAGAAGTTTAATAGTGCATTATACTCGCCATTTCATGCGCTTCGAGATGCCGCTTAGCTCAATACGCTATCTGAAATACGAGCGACGAAAGTTGAACAAATGTGATAGAATTTCGCTGAATTATTTTATTAACCAGAATGTAAAATGATCTAATCTGGTCTCTGTTCGCCCTACCATAGAAGTCTTATAGTGCATTTCACTCGCCATTTCATGCGCTTTGAGATGCCGCTTAGCCCAATACGCTATCTGAAATAGGAGCGACCTAAATTGAACGAATGTGATAGAATTTTGCTGAATTCTTAAATTAACCATAATATAAAATGATCTAATCGGGTCTCTGCTTGCCCTACCCTAGAAGTTTAATAGTGCATTTTACTCGTCATTTCATGCGCTTTGAGATGCCGCTTAGCCGAATACGCTATCTGGAATAGGAGCGACGTAAATTGAACAAATGTGATACTATTTCCCTGAAATCTTATATTAAACAAAATATAAAATGATCTAATCAGGTCTCTGATTGCCCTATCATAGAAGTTTAGTAGTGCATTTTACTCGCCATTCCACGCGCTTTAAGTTGCCGCCTAGCCCAGTACGCTATCTGAAATAGGAGCGACGTAAGTTGAACAAATGTGATAGAATTTTGCTGAATTCTTAAATTAACCATAATATAAAATGATCTAATCGGGTCTCTGTTTGCCCTACCCTAGAAGTTTAATAGTGCATTTTAGTCGCCATTTCATGCGCTTTGAGATCCGGCTTAGCCCAATACGCTGTCTGAAATAGGAGCGACGTAAATTGAACAAATGTGATAGAATTTCCCTGAAATCTTATATTAATCAAAATATAAAATGATCTACTCGGGTCTCTGATTACCCTATCATAGAAGATTAGTAGTGCATTTTACTCGCCATTCCATGCGCTTTGAGATGCCGCCTAGCCCAGTACGCTATCTGAAATAGGAGCGTCGTAACTTGAGCAAATGTGATAGAATTACGCTGAATTCTTATATTAACCGTAGTATAAAATGATCTAATCGGGTCTCTGTTTGCCTTATCCTAGAAGTTTAATAGCGCATTTTACTCGCCATTTCATGCGCTTTGAGATGCCGCTTAGCCCAATACGCTATCTGGAATGGGAGCGACGTAAATTGAACAAATGTGATAGAATTTTCGTGAATCCTTATATTAACCTTAATGTAAAATGATCCAATCGGGTCTCTGTTCGCCCTACCATAGAAGTCTAATAGTGCATTTCACTCGCCATTTCATGCGCCTTGAGATGCCGCTTAGCCCAATACGCTATCTGAAATAGGAGCGACGTAAGTTGAACAAATGTGATAGAATTACGCTGCATTCTTTTATTAACCATAATGTAAAATGATCTGCTCGGGTCTCTGTTCGCCCTAGCCTAGAAGTTTAATAGTGCATTTTATTCGCCATTTCATGCGCTTTGAGATGCCGCTTAGCCAAATACGCTATCTGAAATTGGAGCGACGTAAATGGAACAAATGTGATAGAATTTCGCTGAATTCTTAAATTAACCATAATATAAAATGATCTAATCGGGTCTCTGTTTGCCCTACCCTAGAAGTTTAATAGTGCATTTTACTCGCCATTCCACGCGCGTTAAGATGCCGCCTAGCCCAGTACGCTATCTGAAATAGGAGCGACGTAAATTCAACAACTGTGATAGAATCTTGCTGAATTCTTAAATTAACCATAATATAAAATGATCTAATCGGGTCTCTGTTTGCCCTACCCTAGGAGTTTAATAGTGCATTTTGCTCGCCATTTCATGCGCTTTGAGATGCCGCTTAGCCCAATACGCTATCTGAAATATGAGCGACACGAATTGAACAAATGTGATAGAATTTCCCTGAATTCTTATATTAACCTTAATGTAAAATGATCTAATCGGGTCTCTGTTCGCCCTACCCTAGAAGTTTAATAGTGCATTTCACTCGTCATTTCATGCGCTTTCAGTTGCCGCTTAGCCCAATACGCTATCTGAAATAGGAGCGACGTAAATTGAACAAATGTGATAGAATTTCCCTGAAAACTTATATTAAACAAAATATAAAATGATGTAATCGCGTCTCTGATTGCCCTATCATACAAGTTTAATAGTGCATTTTACTCGCCATTCCACGAGCTTTAAGATGCCGGCCAGCCCAGTACGCTATCTGAAATAGGAGCGACGTAATTTGAAGAAATGTGATAGAATTACGCTGAATTCTTATATTAACCGTAATATAAAATGATCTAATCGGGTCTCCGTTTGCCCTACCCTAGAAGTTTAATAGTCCATTTTATTCGCCATTTCATGCGCTTTGAGATGCCGGTTAGCCCAATACGCTAACTGAAATAGGAGCGACGTAAATAGAACAAATGTGATAGGATTTCTCTGAAATCTTATATTAAACAAAATATAAAATGATCTAATCGGGTCTCTGACTGCCCTATCATAGAAGTTTAACAGTGCATTTTACTCGCCATTCCACGCGCTTTAAGATGCCGCCTAGCCCAGTACGCTATCTGAAATAGGAGCGACGTAAATTCAACAAATGTGATAGAATTTCGCTCAATTCTTAAATTAACCATAATATAAAATGATCTAATCGGGTCTCTGTTTGCCCTACCCTAGGAGTTTAATAGTGCATTTTACTCGCCATTTCATGCGCTTTGAGATGCCGCTTTGCCCAATACGCTATCTGAAATATCAGCGACACGAATTGAACAAATGTGATAGAATTTCCCTGAAATCTTGTATTAAACAAAATATAAAATGATCTAATCGGTTCTCTGTTCGCCCTAGCCTAGAAGTTTAATAGTGCATTTTATTCGCCATTTCATGCGCTTTGTGATGCCGCGTAGCCCAATACGCCATCTGAAATAGGAGCGACGTAAATTGAACAAATGTGATAGAATTTCCCTGAATTCTTATATTAACCTTAATGTAAAATGATCTAATCGGGTCTCTGTTCGCCCTACCCTAGAAGTTTAATAGTGCATTTCACTCGTCATTTCATGCGCTTTCAGTTGCCGCTTAGCCCAATACGCTATCTGAAATAGGAGCGACGTAAATTGAACAAATGTGATAGAATTTCCCTGAAATCTTATATTAAACAAAATATAAAATGATCTAACCGGGTCTCTGATTGCCCTATCATACAAGATTAGTAGTGCATTTTACTCGCCATTCCACGCGCTTTAAGATTCCGCCTAGCCCAGTACGCTATCTGAAATAGGAGCGACGTAACTTGGACGAATGTGATAGAATTACGCTGCATTCTTATATTAACCGTAATATAAAATGATCTAATCGGGTATCTGTTTGCCTTATCCTAGAAGTTTAATAGTGCATTATACTCGCCATTTCATGCGCTTCGAGATGCCGCTTAGCTCAATACGCTATCTGAAATACGAGCGACGAAAGTTGAACAAATGTGATAGAATTTCGCTGAATTATTTTATTAACCAGAATGTAAAATGATCTAATCTGGTCTCTGTTCGCCCTACCATAGAAGTCTTATAGTGCATTTCACTCGCCATTTCATGCGCTTTGAGATGCCGCTTAGCCCAATACGCTATCTGAAATAGGAGCGACCTAAATTGAACGAATGTGATAGAATTTTGCTGAATTCTTAAATTAACCATAATATAAAATGATCTAATCGGGTCTCTGTTTGCCCTACCCTAGAAGTTTAATAGTGCATTTTAGTCGCCATTTCATGCGCTTTGAGATCCGGCTTAGCCCAATACGCTGTCTGAAATAGGAGCGACGTAAATTGAACAAATGTGATAGAATTTCCCTGAAATCTTATATTAATCAAAATATAAAATGATCTACTCGGGTCTCTGATTGCCCTATCATAGAAGATTAGTAGTGCATTTTACTCGCCATTCCATGCGCTTTGAGATGCCGCCTAGCCCAGTACGCTATCTGAAATAGGAGCGTCGTAACTTGAACAAATGTGATAGAATTACGCTGAATTCTTATATTAACCGTAGTATAAAATGATCTAATCGGGTCTCTGTTTGCCTTATCCTAGAAGTTTAATAGCGCATTTTGCTCGCCATTTCATGCGCTTTGAGATGCCGCTTAGCCCAATACGCTATCTGGAATGGGAGCGACGTAAATTGAACAAATGTGATAGAATTTTCGTGAATCCTTATATTAACCTTAATGTAAAATGATCCAATCGGGTCTCTGTTCGCCCTACCATAGAAGTCTAATAGTGAATTTCACTCGTCATTTCATGCGCTTTCAGTTGCCGCTTAGCCCAATACGCTATCTGAAATAGGAGCGACGTAAATTGAACAAATGTGATAGAATTTCCCTGAAAACTTATATTAAACAAAATATAAAATGATGTAATCGCGTCTCTGATTGCCCTATCATACAAGATTAGTAGTGCATTTTACTCGCCATTCCACGCGCTTTAAGATTCCGCCTAGCCCAGTACGCTATCTGAAATAGGAGCGACGTAACTTGGACGAATGTGATAGAATTACGCTGCATTCTTATATTAACCGTAATATAAAATGAGCTAATCGGGTATCTGTTTGCCTTATCCTAGAAGTTTAATAGTGCATTATACTCGCCATTTCATGCGCTTCGAGATGCCGCCTAGCTCAATACGCTATCTGAAATACGAGCGACGAAAGTTGAACAAATGTGATAGAATTTCGCTGAATTATTTTATTAACCAGAATGTAAAATGATCTAATCTGGTCTCTGTTCGCCTTACCATAGAAGTCTTATAGTGCATTTCACTCGCCATTTCATGCGCTTTGAGATGCCGCTTAGCCCAATACGCTATCTGAAATAGGAGCGACCTAAATTGAACGAATGTGATAGAATTTTGCTGAATTCTTAAATTAACCATAATATAAAATGATCTAATCGGGTCTCTGCTTGCCCTACCCTAGAAGTTTAATAGTGCATTTTACTCGTCATTTCATGCGCTTTGAGTTGCCGCTTAGCCGAATACGCTATCTGGAATAGGAGCGACGTAAATTGAACAAATGTGATACTATTTCCCTGAAATCTTATATTAAACAAAATATAAAATGATCTAATCGGGTCTCTGATTGCCCTATCATAGAAGTTTAGTAGTGCATTTTACTCGCCATTCCACGCGCTTTAAGTTGCCGCCTAGCCCAGTACGCTATCTGAAATAGGAGCGACGTAAGTTGAACAAATGTGATAGAATTTTGCTGAATTCTTAAATTAACCATAATATAAAATGATCTAATCGGGTCTCTGTTTGCCCTACCCTAGGAGTTTAATAGTGCATTTTGCTCGCCATTTCATGCGCTTTGAGATGCCGCTTAGCCCAATACGCTATCTGAAATATGAGCGACACGAATTGAACAAATGTGATAGAATTTCCCTGTATTCTTATATTAACCTTAATGTAAAATGATCTAATCGGGTCTCTGTTCGCCCTACCCTAGAAGTTTAATAGTGCATTTCACTCGTCATTTCATGCGCCTTCAGTTGCCGCTTAGCCCAATACGCTATCTGAAATAGGAGCGACGTAAATTGAACAAATGTGATAGAATTTCCCTGAAAACTTATATTAAACAAAATATAAAATGATGTAATCGCGTCTCTGATTGCCCTATCATACAAGTTTAATAGTGCATTTTACTCGCCATTCCACGCGCTTTAAGATGCCGGCCAGCCCAGTACGCTGTCTGAAATAGGAGCGACGTAATTTGAAGAAATGTGATAGAATTACGCTGAATTCTTATATTAACCGTAATATAAAATGATCTAATCGGGTCTCCGTTTGCCCTACCCTAGAAGTTTAATAGTCCATTTTATTCGCCATTTCATGCGCTTTGAGATGCCGGTTAGCCCAATACGCTAACTGAAATAGGAGCGACGTAAATAGAACAAATGTGATAGGATTTCCCTGAAATCTTATATTAAACAAAATATAAAATGATCTAATCGGGTCTCTGACTGCCCTATCATAGAAATTTAACAGTGCATTTTACTCGCCATTCCACGCGCTTTAAGATGCCGCCTAGCCCAGTACGCTATCTGAAATAGGAGCGACGTAAATTCAACAAATGTGATACTATTTCCCTGAAATCTTATATTAAACAAAATATAAAATGATCTAATCGGGTCTCTGATTGCCCTATCATAGAAGTTTAGTAGTGCATTTTACTCGCCATTCCACGCGCTTTAAGTTGCCGCCTAGCCCAGTACGCTATCTGAAATAGGAGCGACGTAAGTTGAACAAATGTGATAGAATTTTGCTGAATTCTTAAATTAACCATAATATAAAATGATCTAATCGGGTCTCTGTTTGCCCTACCCTAGAAGTTTAATAGTGCATTTTAGTCGCCATTTCATGCGCTTTGAGATCCGGCTTAGCCCAATACGCTGTCTGAAATAGGAGCGACATAAATTGAACAAATGTGATAGAATTTCCCTGAAATCTTATATTAATCAAAATATAAAATGATCTACTCGGGTCTCTGATTGCCCTATCATAGAAGATTAGTAGTGCATTTTACTCGCCATTCCATGCGCTTTGAGATGCCGCCTAGCCCAGTACGCTATCTGAAATAGGAGCGTCGTAACTTGAACAAATGTGATAGAATTACGCTGAATTCTTATATTAACCGTAGTATAAAATGATCTAATCGGGTCTCTGTTTGCCTTATCCTAGAAGTTTAATAGCGCATTTTACTCGCCATTTCATGCGCTTTCAGTTGCCGCTTAGCCCAATACGCTATCTGAAATAGGAGCGACGTAAGTTGAACAAATGTGATAGAATTACGCTCAATTATTATATTAACCGTAATATAAAATTATCTAATCGGGTCTCTGTTTGCCCTACCCTAGAAGTTTAATAGTGCACTTTGCTCACCATTTCATGCGCTTTGAGATGGCGCTTAGCCCAATACGCTATCTGAAATAGGAGCGACGTAAATTGAACAAATGTGATAGAATTTCCCTGAATTTTTATATACACCTTAATGTAAAATGATCTAATCGGGTCTTTGTTCGCCCTACCCTAGAAGTTTGATAGTGCATTTCACTCGCCATTTCATGCGCTTTGAGATGCCGCTTAGCCCAATAAGCTATCTGAAATAGGAGCGACATAAATTGAACAAATGTGATAGAATTTCGCTGAATTCTTATATTAACCTTAATGTAAAATGATCTAATCGGGTCTCTGTTCGCCCTACCCGAGAAGTTTAATACTGCAGTTCACTCGTCATTGCATGCGCTTTGAGTTGCCGCTTAGCCCAATACGATATCTGAAATAGGAGCGATGTAAATTGAACAAATGTGATAGAATTTTGCTGAATTCTTAAATTAACCATAATATAATATGATCTAATCGGGTCTCTGTTTGCCCTACCCTATAAGTTTAGTAGTGCATTTTACTCGCCATTTCATGCGCATTGAGATGCCGCTTAGCCCAATACGCTATCTGAAATAGGAGCGACGTAAATTGAACAAATGTGATAGAATTTCCCTGAATTCTTATATTAACCAAAATATAAAATGATCTAATCGGGTCTCTGATTGCCATATCATAGAAGTTTAATAGTGCATTTTACTCGCCAATCCACGCGCTTTAAGATTCCGCCTAGCCCAGTACGCTATCTGAAATAGGAGCGACGTAAATTGAACAAATGTGATAGAATTTGGCTGAATTCTTAAATTAACCATAATATAAAATGATCTAATCGGGTCTCTGTTTGCCCTACCCTAGAAGTTTAATAGTGCATTTTACTCGCCATTTCATGCGCTTTGAGATGGCGCTTAGCCCAATACGCTATCTGAAATAGGAGCGACGTAAATTGAACAAATGTGATAGAATTTGGCTGAATTCTTAAATTAACCATAATGTAAAATGATCTAATCGAGTCTCTGATTGCCCTACCCTACAAGTTTAGTAGTGCATTTTACTCGCCCTTCCACGCGCTTTAAGGTGCCGCCTAGCCCAGTAGGCTATCTGAAATAGGAGCGACGTAAGTTGAACAAATGTGATAGAATTACGCTGAATTCTTATAATAACCGTAATATAAAATGATGTAATCGGGTCTCTGTTTGCCCTACCCTAGAAGTTTAATAGTGCATTTTACTCGCCATTTCTTGCGCTTTAAGATGCCGCCGAGCCCAGTACGCTATCTGATATAGGAGCGACGTAAGTTGAACAAATGTGATAGAATTACGCTGAATTCTTATATTAACCGTAATATAAAATGATCTAATCGGGTCTCTGTTTGCCCTACCCTACAAGTTTAGCAGTGCATTTTACTCGCCATTTCATGCGCTTTGAGATGCCGCTTAGCCCAATACGCTATCTGAAATAGGAGCGACGTAAATTGAACAAATGTGATAGAATTTCCCTGAATTCTTATATTAACCAAAATATAAATTGATCTAATCGGGTTTCTGATTGCCATATCATAGAAGTTTAATAGTGCATTTTACTCGCCAATCCACGCGCTTTAAGATTCCGCCTAGCCCAGTACGCTATCTGAAATAGGAGCGACGTAAATTGAACAAATGTGATAGAATTTGGCTGAATTCTTAAATTAACCATAATATAAAATGATCTAATCGGGTCTCTGTTTGCCCTACCCTAGAAGTTTAATAGTGCATTTTACTCGCCATTTCATGCGCTTTCAGATGGCGCTTAGCCCAATACGCTATCTGAAATAGGAGAGACGTAAATTGAACAAATGTGATAGAATTTGGCTGAATTCTTATATTAACCGTAATATAAAATGATGTAATCGGGTCTCTGTTGGCCTACCCTAGAAGTTTAATAGTGCATTTTACTCGCCATTTCTTGCGCTTTAAGATGTCGCCGAGCCCAGTACGCTATCTGATATAGGAGCGACGTAAGTTGAACAAATGTGATAGAATTACGCTGAATTCTTATATTAACCGAAATATAAAATGATCTAATCGGGTCTCTGTTTGCCCTACCCTACAAGTTTAGCAGTGCATTTTACTCGCCATTTCATGCGCTTTGAGATGCCGCTTAGCCCAATACGCTATCTGAAATAGGAGCGACGTAAATTGAACAAATGTGATAGAATTTCCCTGAATTCTTATATTAACCAAAATATAAAATGATATAATCGGGTTTCTGATTGCCATATCATAGAAGTTTAATAGTGCATTTTACTCGCCAATCCACGCGCATTAAGATACCGCCTAGCCCAGTACGCTATCTGAAATAGGAGCGACGTAAATTGAACAAATGTGATAGAATTTGGATGAATTCTTAAATTAACCAAAATATGAAATGATCTAATCGGGTCTCTGTTTGCCCTACCCTAGAAGTTTAACAGTGCATTTTACTCGCCATTTCATGGGCTTTGAGATGCCGCTTAGCCCAATACGCTAACTGAAATAGGAGCGACGTAAATAGAACAAATGTGATAGGATTTCCCTGAAATCTTATATTAATCAAAATATAAAATGATCTACTCGGGTCTCTGATTGCCCTATCATAGAAGTTTAATAGTGCATTTTACTCGCCATTTCTTGCGCTTTAAGATGTCGCCGAGCCCAGTACGCTATCTGATATAGGAGCGACGTAAGTTGAACAAATGTGATAGAATTACGCTGAATTCTTATATTAACCGTAATATAAAATGATCTAATCGGGTCTCTGTTTGCCCTACCCTACAAGTTTAGCAGTGCATTTTACTCGCCATTTCATGCGCTTTGAGATGCCGCTTAGCCCAATACGCTATCTGAAATAGGAGCGACGTAAATTGAACAAATGTGATAGAATTTCCCTGAATTCTTATATTAACCAAAATATAAAACGATATAATCGGGTTTCTAATTGCCATATCATAGAAGTTTAATAGTGCATTTTACTCGCCAATCCACGCGCATTAAGATACCGCCTAGCCCAGTACGCTATCTGAAATAGGAGCGACGTAAATTGAACAAATGTGATAGAATTTGGATGAATTCTTAAATTAACCAAAATATGAAATGATCTAATCGGGTCTCTGTTTGCCCTACCCTAGAAGTTTAACAGTGCATTTTACTCGCCATTTCATGGGCTTTCAGATGCCGCTTAGCCCAATACGCTATCTGAAATAGGAGCGACGTAAATTGAACAAATGTGATAGAATTTCCCTGAATACTTATATTAACCTTAATGTAAAATGATCTAATCGGGTCTCTGTTCGCCCTACCCTAGAAGTGTAATAGTGCATTTCACTCGCCATTTCATGCGCTTTGAGATGCCGCTTAGCCCAATACGCTATCTGAAATAGGAGCGACGTAAATAGAACAGTTGTGATAGATTTTCGCTGAATTCTTATATTAACCAAAATATAAAATGATCTAATCGGGTCTCTGATTGCCCTATCATAGAAGTTTAATAGTGCATTTTACTCGCCAATCCACGCGCTTTAAGATTCCGCCTAGCCCAGTACGCTATCTGAAATAGGAGCGACGTAAATTGAACAAATATGATAGAATTTGGCTGAATTCTTAATTTAACCATAATATAAAATGAACTAATCGGGTCTCTGTTTGCCTTACCCTAGAAGTTTAATACTGCATTTTACTCGCCATTTCATGCGCATTGAGATGCCGCTTAGCCCAATACGCTATCTGAAATAGGAGCGACGTAGGTTGAACAAATATGATAGAGTTTCGTTGAATTCTTAAATTAACCATAATATAAAATGATCTTATCGGGTCTCTGATTGCCATATCATAGAAGTTCCATAGTGCATTTTACTCGCCAATCCACGCGCTTTAAGATTCCGCCTAGCCCAGTACGCTATCTGAAATAGGAGAGACGTAAGTTGAACAATTGTGATAGAATTTCGCTGAATTCTTATATTAACCAAAATATAAAATGATCTAGTCGGGTCTCTGATTGCCCAATCATAGAAGTTTAATAGTGCATTTTGATCGCCATTCCACGCGCTTTAAGATGCCGCCTAGCCCAGTACGCTATCTGAAATTGGAGCGACGTAAATTGAACAAATGTGACAGAATTTTGCTGACATCTTAAATTAACCATAATATAAAATGATCTAATCGGGTCTCTGTTTGCCCTACCCTACAAGTTTAGCAGTGCATTTTACTCGCCATTCCATGGGCTTTGAGATGCCGCTTAGCCCAATACGCTATCTGAAATAGGAGCGACGTAAATTGAACAAATGTGATAGAATTTCCCTGAATACTTATATTAACCTTAATGTAAAATGATCTAATCGGGTCTCTGATAGCCCTATCATAGAAGTTTAATAGTGCATTTTACTCGCCATTCCACGCGCTTTAAGATGTCGCCTAGCCCAGTACGCTATCTGAAATAGGAGCGACGTAAATTGAACAAATGTGATAGAATTTCCCTGAATTCTTAAATACACCTTAATGTAAAATGATCTAATCGGGTCTTTGTTCGCCCTACCCTAGAAGTTTAATTGTGCATTTCACTCGGCATTTCATGCGCTTTGAGATGCCGCTTAGCCCAACACGCAATCTGAAATAGGAGCGACGTAAATTGAACAAATGTGATAGAATTTCCCTGAATTCTTATATACACCTTAATGTAAAATGATCTAATCGGGTCTTTGTTCGCCCTACCCTAGAAGTTTAATAGTGCATTTTACTCGCCATTTCATGCGCTTTGAGATGCCGCTTAGCCCAATACGCTATCTGCAATAGGAGCGACGTCCATTGAACAAATGTGATAGAATTTCGCTGAATTCTTAAATTAACCATAATATCAAATGATCTAATCGGGTCTCTGTTTGCCCTATCATAGATGTTTAATAGTGCATTTCACTCGTCATTTCATGCGCTTTGAGATGCCGCCTAGCCCAGTACGCTATCTGAAATAGGAGCGACGTAAGTTGAACAAATGTGATAGAATTACGCTCAATTATTATATTAACCGTATTATAAAATTATCTAATCGGGTCTCTGTTTGCCCTACCCTAGAAGTTTAATAGTGCACTTTGCTCGCCATTTCATGCGCTTTGATATGGCGCTTAGCCCAATACGCTATCTGAAATAGGAGCGACGTAAATTGAACAAATGTGATAGAATTTTTCTGAATTCTTAAATAAACCATAATATGAAATGATCTAATCGGGTCTCTGTTTGCCCTACCCTAGATGTTTAACAGTGCATTTTACTCGCCATTTCATGGGCTTTGAGATGCCGCTTAGCCCAATACGCTATCTGAAATAGGAGCGACGTAAATTGAACAAATGTGATAGAATTTCCCTGAATACTTATATTAACCTTAATGTAAAATGATCTAATCGGGTCTCTGTTCGCCCTACCCTAGAAGTGTAATAGTGCATTTCACTCGCCATTTGATGCGCTTTGAGATGACGCTTAGCCCAATACGCTATCTGAAATAGGAGCGACGTAAATAGAACAATTGTGATAGAATTTCGCTGAATTCTTATATAAACCAAAATATAAAATGATCTAATCGGGTCTCTGATTGCCCTATCATAGAAGTTTAATACTGCATTTTACTCGCCAATCCACGCGCTTTAAGATTCCGCCTTGCCCAGTACGCTATCTGAAATAGGAGCGACGTAAATTGAACAAATGTGATAGAATTTGGCTGAATTCTTAATTTAACCATAATATAAAATGATCTAATCGGGTCTCCGTTTGCCTTACCCTAGAAGTTTAATACTGCATTTTACTCGCCATTTCATGCGCATTGAGATGCCGCTTAGCCCAATACGCTATCTGAAATAGGAGCGACGTAGGTTGAACAAATATGATAGAGTTTCGTTGAATTCTTAAATTAACCATAATATAAAATGATCTTATCGGGTCTCTGATTGCCATATCATAGAAGTTCCATAGTGCATTTTACTCGCCAATCCACGCGCTTTAAGATTCCGCCTAGCCCAGTACGCTATCTGAAATAGGAGAGACGTAAGTTGAACAATTGTGATAGAATTTCGCTGAATTCTTATATTAACCAAAATATAAAATGATCTAGTCGGGTCTCTGATTGCCCAATCATAGAAGTTTAATAGTGCATTTTGATCGCCATTCCACGCGCTTTAAGATGCCGCCTAGCCCAGTACGCTATCTGAAATTGGAGCGACGTAAATTGAACAAATGTGACAGAATTTTGCTGACATCTTAAATTAACCATAATATAAAATGATCTAATCGGGTCTCTGTTTGCCCTACCCTACAAGTTTAGCAGTGCATTTTACTCGCCATTCCATGGGCTTTGAGATGCCGCTTAGCCCAATACGCTATCTGAAATAGGAGCGACGTAAATTGAACAAATGTGATAGAATTTCCCTGAATACTTATATTAACCTTAATGTAAAATGATCTAATCGGGTCTCTGATAGCCCTATCATAGAAGTTTAATAGTGCATTTTACTCGCCATTCCACGCGCTTTAAGATGCCGCCTAGCCCAGTACGCTATCTGAAATAGGAGCGACGTAAATTGAACAAATGTGATAGAATTTCCCTGAATTCTTAAATACACCTTAATGTAAAATGATCTAATCGGGTCTTTGTTCGCCCTACCCTAGAAGTTTAATTGTGCATTTCACTCGGCATTTCATGCGCTTTGAGATGCCGCTTAGCCCAACACGCAATCTGAAATAGGAGCGACGTAAATTGAACAAATGTGATAGAATTTCCCTGAATTCTTATATACACCTTAATGTAAAATGATCTAATCGGGTCTTTGTTCGCCCTACCCTAGAAGTTTAATAGTGCATTTTACTCGCCATTTCATGCGCTTTGAGATGCCGCTTAGCCCAATACGCTATCTGCAATAGGAGCGACGTCCATTGAACAAATGTGATAGAATTTCGCTGAATTCTTAAATTAACCATAATATCAAATGATCTAATCGGGTCTCTGTTTGCCCTATCATAGATGTTTAATAGTGCATTTCACTCGTCATTTCATGCGCTTTGAGATGCCGCCTAGCCCAGTACGCTATCTGAAATAGGAGCGACGTAAGTTGAACAAATGTGATAGAATTACGCTCAATTATTATATTAACCGTATTATAAAATTATCTAATCGGGTCTCTGTTTGCCCTACCCTAGAAGTTTAATAGTGCACTTTGCTCGCCATTTCATGCGCTTTGATATGGCGCTTAGCCCAATACGCTATCTGAAATAGGAGCGACGTAAATTGAACAAATGTGATAGAATTTTTCTGAATTCTTAAATAAACCATAATATGAAATGATCTAATCGGGTCTCTGTTTGCCCTACCCTAGATGTTTAACAGTGCATTTTACTCGCCATTTCATGGGCTTTGAGATGCCGCTTAGCCCAATACGCTATCTGAAATAGGAGCGACGTAAATTGAACAAATGTGATAGAATTTCCCTGAATACTTATATTAACCTTAATGTAAAATGATCTAATCGGGTCTCTGTTCGCCCTACCCTAGAAGTGTAATAGTGCATTTCACTCGCCATTTGATGCGCTTTGAGATGACGCTTAGCCCAATACGCTATCTGAAATAGGAGCGACGTAAATAGAACAATTGTGATAGAATTTCGCTGAATTCTTATATAAACCAAAATATAAAATGATCTAATCGGGTCTCTGATTGCCCTATCATAGAAGTTTAATACTGCATTTTACTCGCCAATCCACGCGCTTTAAGATTCCGCCTTGCCCAGTACGCTATCTGAAATAGGAGCGACGTAAATTGAACAAATGTGATAGAATTTGGCTGAATTCTTAATTTAACCATAATATAAAATGATCTAATCGGGTCTCCGTTTGCCTTACCCTAGAAGTTTAATACTGCATTTTACTCGCCATTTCATGCGCATTGAGATGCCGCTTAGCCCAATACGCTATCTGAAATAGGAGCGACGTAGGTTGAACAAATATGATAGAGTTTCGTTGAATTCTTAAATTAACCATAATATAAAATGATCTTATCGGGTCTCTGATTGCCATATCATAGAAGTTTCATAGTGCATTTTACTCGCCAATCCACGCGCTTTAAGATTCCGCCTAGCCCAGTACGCTATCTGAAATAGGAGAGACGTAAGTTGAACAATTGTGATAGAATTTCGCTGAATTCTTATATTAACCAAAATATAAAATGATCTAGTCGGGTCTCTGATTGCCCAATCATAGAAGTTTAATACTGCATTTTGATCGCCATTCCACGCGCTTTAAGATGCCGCCTAGCCCAGTACGCTATCTGAAATTGGAGCGACGTAAATTGAACAAATGTGACAGAATTTTGCTGACATCTTAAATTAACCATAATATAAAATGATCTAATCGGGTCTCTGTTTGCCCTACCCTACAAGTTTAGCAGTGCATTTTACTCACCATTCCATGGGCTTTGAGATGCCGCTTAGCCCAATACGCTATCTGAAATAGGAGCGACGTAAATTGAACAAATGTGATAGAATTTCCCTGAATACTTATATTAACCTTAATGTAAAATGATCTAATCGGGTCTCTGATAGCCCTATCATAGAAGTTTAATAGTGCATTTTACTCGCCATTCCACGCGCTTTAAGATGTCGCCTAGCCCAGTACGCTATCTGAAATAGGAGCGACGTAAATTGAACAAATGTGATAGAATTTCCCTGAATTCTTAAATACACCTTAATGTAAAATGATCTAATCGGGTCTTTGTTCGCCCTACCCTAGAAGTTTAATTGTGCATTTCACTCGGCATTTCATGCGCTTTGAGATGCCGCTTAGCCCAACACGCAATCTGAAATAGGAGCGACGTAAATTGAACAAATGTGATAGAATTTCCCTGAATTCTTATATACACCTTAATGTAAAATGATCTAATCGGGTCTTTGTTCGCCCTACCCTAGAAGTTTAATAGTGCATTTTACTCGCCATTTCATGCGCTTTGAGATGCCGCTTAGCCCAATACGCTATCTGCAATAGGAGCGACGTCCATTGAACAAATGTGATAGAATTTCGCTGAATTCTTAAATTAACCATAATATCAAATGATCTAATCGGGTCTCTGTTTGCCCTATCATAGATGTTTAATAGTGCATTTCACTCGTCATTTCATGCGCTTTGAGATGCCGCCTAGCCCAGTACGCTATCTGAAATAGGAGCGACGTAAGTTGAACAAATGTGATAGAATTACGCTCAATTATTATATTAACCGTATTATAAAATTATCTAATCGGGTCTCTGTTTGCCCTACCCTAGAAGTTTAATAGTGCACTTTGCTCGCCATTTCATGCGCTTTGATATGGCGCTTAGCCCAATACGCTATCTGAAATAGGAGCGACGTAAATTGAACAAATATGATAGAATTTTTCTGAATTCTTAAATAAACCATAATATGAAATGATCTAATCGGGTCTCCGTTTGCCCTACCCTAGATGTTTAACAGTGCATTTTACTCGCCATTTCATGGGCTTTGAGATGCCGCTTAGCCCAATACGCTATCTGAAATAGGAGCGACGTAAATTGAACAAATGTGATAGAATTTCCCTGAATACTTATATTAACCTTAATGTAAAATGATCTAATCGGGTCTCTGTTCGCCCTACCCTAGAAGTGTAATAGTGCATTTCACTCGCCATTTCATGCGCTTTGAGATGACGCTTAGCCCAATACGCTATCTGAAATAGGAGCGACGTAAATAGAACAATTGTGATAGAATTTCGCTGAATCCTTATATAAACCAAAATATAAAATGATCTAATCGGGTCTCTGATTGCCCTATCATAGAAGTTTAATACTGCATTTTACTCGCCAATCCACGCGCTTTAAGATTCCGCCTAGCCCAGTACGCTATCTGAAATAGGAGCGACGTAAATTGAACAAATGTGATAGAATTTGGCTGAATTCTTAATTTAACCATAATATAAAATGATCTAATCGGGTCTCCGTTTGCCTTACCCTAGAAGTTTAATACTGCATTTTACTCGCCATTTCATGCGCATTGAGATGCCGCTTAGCCCAATACGCTATCTGAAATAGGAGCGACGTAGGTTGAACAAATATGATAGAGTTTCGTTGAATTCTTAAATTAACCATAATATGAAATGATCTTATCGGGTCTTTGATTGCCATATCATAGAAGTTTCATAGTGCATTTTACTCGCCAATCCACGCGCTTTAAGATTCCGCCTAGCCCAGTATGCTATCTGAAATAGGAGAGACGTAAGTTGAACAATTGTGATAGAATTTCGCTGAATTCTTATATTAACCAAAATATAAAATGATCTAGTCGGGTCTCTGATTGCCCAATCATAGAAGTTTAATAGTGCATTTTGATCGCCATTCCACGCGCTTTAAGATGCCGCCTAGCCCAGTACGCTATCTGAAATTGGAGGGACGTAAATTGAACAAATGTGACAGAATTTTGCTGACATCTTAAATTAACCATAATATAAAATGATCTAATCGGGTCTCTGTTTGCCCTACCCTACAAGTTTAGCAGTGCATTTTACTCGCCATTCCATGGGCTTTGAGGTGCCGCTTAGCCCAATACGCTATCTGAAATAGGAGCGACGTAAATTGAACAAATGTGATAGAATTTCCCTGAATACTTATATTAACCTTAATGTAAAATGATCTAATCGGGTCTCTGATAGCCCTATCATAGAAGTTTAATAGTGCATTTTACTCGCCATTCCACGCGCTTTAAGATGTCGCCTAGCCCAGTACGCTATCTGAAATAGGAGCGACGTAAATTGAACAAATGTGATAGAATTTCCCTGAATTCTTAAATACACCTTAATGTAAAATGATCTAATCGGGTCTTTGTTCGCCCTACCCTAGAAGTTTAATTGTGCATTTCACTCGGCATTTCATGCGCTTTGAGATGCCGCTTAGCCCAACACGCAATCTGAAATAGGAGCGACGTAAATTGAACAAATGTGATAGAATTTCCCTGAATTCTTATATACACCTTAATGTAAAATGATCTAATCGGGTCTTTGTTCGCCCTACCCTAGAAGTTTAATAGTGCATTTTACTCGCCATTTCATGCGCTTTGAGATGCCGCTTAGCCCAATACGCTATCTGCAATAGGAGCGACGTCCATTGAACAAATGTGATAGAATTTCGCTGAATTCTTAAATTAACCATAATATCAAATGATCTAATCGGGTCTCTGTTTGCCCTATCATAGATGTTTAATAGTGCATTTCACTCGTCACTTCATGCGCTTTGAGATGCCGCCTAGCCCAGTACGCTATCTGAAATAGGAGCGACGTAAGTTGAACAAATGTGATAGAATTACGCTCAATTATTATATTAACCGTATTATAAAATTATCTAATCGGGTCTCTGTTTGCCCTACCCTAGAAGTTTAATAGTGCACTTTGCTCGCCATTTCATGCGCTTTGATATGGCGCTTAGCCCAATACGCTATCTGAAATAGGAGCGACGTAAATTGAACAAATGTGATAGAATTTTTCTGAATTCTTAAATAAACCATAATATGAAATGATCTAATCGGGTCTCTGTTTGCCCTACCCTAGATGTTTAACAGTGCATTTTACTCGCCATTTCATGGGCTTTGAGATGCCGCTTAGCCCAATACGCTATCTGAAATAGGAGCGACGTAAATTGAACAAATGTGATAGAATTTCCCTGAATACTTATATTAACCTTAATGTAAAATGATCTAATCGGGTCTCTGTTCGCCCTACCCTAGAAGTGTAATAGTGCATTTCACTCGCCATTTCATGCGCTTTGAGATGACGCTTAGCCCAATACGCTATCTGAAATAGGAGCGACGTAAATAGAACAATTGTGATAGAATTTCGCTGAATTCTTATATAAACCAAAATATAAAATGATCTAATCGGGTCTCTGATTGCCCTATCATAGAAGTTTAATACTGCATTTTACTCGCCAATCCACGCGCTTTAAGATTCCGCCTAGCCCAGTACGCTATCTGAAATAGGAG